>PVKS010008584.1:0-67638 GCA_004027875.1 Aplodontia rufa | reverse complement strand
TCAAAAACTCAAGGTCTGTCTTGGTCTGTACAGGCTGCTGTAACAAAAATAGCCATCAACTTGTAGCTTATAGATAGCAAACATTTCTTTCTCATGGTTCTAGAGGCTGGGAAATCCAAGTTCAATGTGCAACAGACAGTGACTGGTAAGGGCCTGTCCCTCATAGATGGTGGTGCCTTCTTGCCGCGTCTACACTAGGTGGGAAGAAGGCAGAAAAGCTCTCTGGGCCCCTTCACAAAGGAACTAATACCATTCATGGGGCTCTACCCACATGACCCACTCACCTCTGAAAAGGCTGGAGCCTTCACATCGGGGGTAGGGTTCAACACTTAACTGTGGCTGGGGCACATCACACCACAGCAGTCTCCAATGATGAGCATTTCCATTCATTGAGCCCTCACTCTGTGTAAGTCTCTCTGGGCCCTTGTCATTTTTTGCCTGTATTCTTCATAACCACCCAGAAAGGTACGTACTGTAGATGAATGAACAGAGGATGGGAGAGGTGATTAGAGGTGGCTGCACAGGATTAGGTGATGAGAAACTACTCTAATTCAAAGCCTCACACTCTTTCCACCACCACCCTCTGATGTGTGCCCAGGCTAGGCCCAGACAGGCGCTTGGGCACCAACTGGCAGCCAAAATCCCCCCTTAGCTTCCTAGCAGCATTGTGACAAGTCATTCCATGGTCCTCTCTCCTGCTCTGTAGATCCTGCAGCCTGCTCTGTCTTCTTCCTGTTCTTCCCTCCTAGAAAGCAGTCTCTGGGAGAGGGGGGCATTTCTGATTCATGTCTGCACCTCATATACACATTACCTACCCTGAGTTAGGCACAGGACAAGAGCAGACAGGGCACAATCCGTGGCTGATGACAACCAAGGGGTTATGATTTATCAGTTCAAGAGCAGCCTTCTTCAGGTGTGGCCTTAGGCCCTGATGCAACTTGTCCCCTGAGACTTGTTAGAAATGTGAATGTGGAGTTGGGGATTTAGCTCAGTGGCAGAGCGCTTGCCTAGCACGCGCAAGGCCCTGAGTTCGGTCGTCAGCCCTGAAGGAAAAAAAAAGGAAATGTGAATGTTCTGGCTCCCACCCAGACCTCCCTGGCAAGGACCAGCAGTTTAACAAACTCCAGGGGTACTCTGAGCAGCCCAGGGCCTGATCTGACATCTGCCTTACGAAAGGAAAGGGGACAAGTTTCTGTCATTGTTCTCCAGCCTAACAGGAGATTCTCCAATGAACTTTTTCACATCAAGGGCAGCTATTATTTTAAGTTACTTACCAGTCTTTCAACTTTAAATCTTAGAGCCAGGTGTGGTGACGCATGCCTGTAATCCCAGCGGCTCCAGAAGCTGAAGCAGGAGGATCACAGGTTCAAAGCCAGTCTCAGCAACTTAGCAAGACCCTGTCTCAAAATTAAAAAATAAAAATAAAAATGAGGGGCTGGGGATTTGGCTCAGTGGATAAGCACCTCTGGGTTCAATCCACAGTACCCCCACCCTGAAAAAAGAGAGAGAGAGAGATAAGCAACTCAACTTTAAATCTTAGAAAGACAGGCCTAGCTAGCCATGTCTGAAAGCTCGTGCTTGCTATGAGGAAATTCACTAAGGAAGCAGATGTCATTCAGCTCTTCGTGACCATGTCCCTCCATAGCCCAGAAACCCATCTGCCTCTTTTTTCCCCATATAAACCCACCCAATCACTGTGGCCACCCACTTCCTGTCTGGGTGAAGACAGCAAGCACCCACTGCCTCTCCTTCTAGCTCCCCTGAAATCAGAAGGGCTGAGCTGTATAGCCCAGAGACATGGATCTTAATCCTGACTGCTATTCTTTGCCTGTGTGACCCTAAGTGAGTTCCTCAGCCTCTCAGATTCTCAATCTATCCACCTAAAATTCCTTTGGCACCAGCCCTGCCTAACTTGCCAACTATTGTACTATTGGGTGAGATTATGGATAAGAGTGTGTGATGGGACCAGGAGGTCAATAAGCAGGATGCATGTCTGGGAGCATCCCTAAGGTACTGATGCTCAGTAGTAGCTCTCCCACTTCTGCTTCTCTGCTGTCACCCAGCTCTGTGGTGCCATTTGGGGAAATTGAGTCCATAGAACTCTGCAGCAGTCCTGACCACCCATGGTTCCAGGGAACCTGCCTAGAGCCTTCTCTCTCTGCCACACCTAAAACACTGCAGAGCAAACTCCCCATACTGTCTGGCTCTTCCCAGGAGCTAGAGAGAGGATGACTGCTGAGGGACAGCCCAGCTTCTTCCAACAATACCAAATGCCTCTTCCTCCAGGAGGCCCTGAGGTGTGTCCCCTCCCTAGACAGGGTTCTGTAAGTGGAGTCTATTAGGTATAATCATCTCTACAACATCGCTGCCTTATAGAAGGGCTTTCTGTGAGTATGGAGCTGCTGAGTTGTCCATTCCACTAGCCAGAAGGTATCAAATGGAGTGGCTTGTCCAATTCTCTCTCATCGCAAAGCTCTCAACCAGAGAACTCTGAGTCCTAGACCATAAGGGCACCACCACAGTGTTCAAGGCCTTGCACCCTGAGCTAAGGACTCCCAAGCATGATGAGTGGGACACAGGAAATAGAAGGACATTCGTAGCCAGAGCTCTTAAAACAAGCACCAGGAAGACCTGAGGGTAAGAACAGAAAGTATGGGAGTTTATGGTTTGGATGAGAGATGCCATCCAAAGGTTCATGTGTTGAGCATGACCAGAGGTGGACTTTGGGGATGCGATTGGAGGGTTCTGGCCATATCAGTGAATTAATCCATTGATAGAGTCATAATTTGAAAGCACTGCTGGGGAGTGGCAGAAACTGTAGAAGCTAAGGCCTGGTTGGAGAAAGTGGGTCACAAGGGGCATGCCCTGAAAGGATATATCTTGTCCAAGGCTTCTTCCTTGATCTTCCCAGTTACCATGAGCTTAGCAGCTTTCCTCTGCCATGCACTTCCACCATGATGTTCTGCCTCACTGCAGGCCCAAAGCCAAGGAACCAGCTGACCATGGACTGGAATTGCCAAGACTGGGCACTAGGGCATCTGCAGAGATAACTAAGGAAGCACCATGGTGACGCTGGCATTGGGAGGCCTGAGCTCCACTCTGGTGGAGGGAATACCCAGAGACCCTGCTTTGGCTGTGCCCAGGCCTCTGGCCATAAACACTGCAAAGATGATCACTAACACCACCCTGCCACCAGGAATGAAGTGGAAACAAGAATGAGGATGTGTTGATAGCTCATGGATTAGCCTTTGTGAGTGATACTCCACCCACAAGAGCTTGCTGGAATTTGGGGGTGCCCCAGAGCCCACTGCATCTCAAAAGGCCCACTGTGCACACTTTGTCTCAACCCTACCTTAGGAGGTCAGATTGGCATCAGGAAATTGGCCAGGGATACAAATCAACACCTTTATCCCAGAGATCTAGTGGTTAAACATTGCTCAACCTGCTCGGTTTGTCAGGGATCAGGAACAGGAGCCCGAAACAGGTTGCTGGGAGACCTGAACCAGCCTGCTTTTCTTTTCTCCTATGACTTCTTATTTTTCTGGAGACCGGGCTCTTTCCCTGGGCCTGTGATCCCAGGAGCCATGCGTCTTTGCTTCCAGGTTAGACTAGTCCTGGCCTTCCCTGTGCCAGGCTCCCTGGTCTCTAACTTCAGACTCAGCTCAGGTCTGAGCAACATGTAGAATCTTCTGGGGAAACAACCCGTGCAGACACACAGACCAACTACCTAGGCAGAATCAGCCTCCGGCAGGACAGAGCTCCACTGGGAAAGCATCTCTCCCGGGATCTTCCCCAAAGGCAACATAACATGGGCAGCCACAGTGACTACACTCATAGCAGTGCCCTGAGCTGCTTTCATCTGCGGTCCCTGGAAGGTCCTGGACTCCCACGTGCTGCAGAGTTTAGAGGACCCTGCACATACAACATGGTTTGTAGAAGATTCAGCCTCTAATCAGGCTAGTGCTAATGCTGGGGCCCCCAGGACCAACCACCTTGTATTTTTTGGGACTGGACAAAGCCAGCCTTGTTCAGCACAGGAGCCTCACGGTCAGTTTGCAAGCACTTGGCTTTCATACTCTAGCTTCTGGTTTGAGGGTCAATCAAGCCAGGCCACAGGCTGGTGAACTTTCCTTTGGGTGCCAAATATCAGATCAGGTGGAGACAAAATGGCTAAACCAGATATGCAACAACTCAGGTATAAATAAAAGCTACATTTTTTAAAAAGAGAGAAGGACAGTGAGAGAGAGAGAATCAATTTTTATTGAGTTTTTTCACATGGCTTTCGCTGCTCTGACACTTAGTTGTGTACATGGGTGCTGGGGTTTGAACCTGCGTACTTGCGCATGCCAGGTAAGCACCAGAACCACCAAGCCACCACTCCAGCCCCTCAAAGCTACATTTTCCATGCATAAGAAGCGCTGCCCAATGGAAGCCAATTTAAGGAAACCAGAGGCATGTCTGCTTTTAAAAATCAATGCCAAGATTCACCCAATTCCACAAGGAAAGGGCACAGTCTTCCCTGCATATGGCTACATCTCTAGCACCCAAAGAAAGGACATAGGTACATAGTAGAAGCTCAGCAAGTAGTTTTTGAATGAATTGATGCATTTTGACTCTTCTTCCAGGAGAGTCTAAATGAACTAGAAATTTATGACTTTGAAAACTCAAAAGGGGTCATAGGGACAGGGAAATTGCAATCTCGAGTGAACAACCAAAGCAGAATCATCATGAGGCCAGAGAGCAGGACATCAAGGTCAGAGATGAGGGGTTGCAAGCTCTGGCACTGATGGCCTCTGTCACTCGCTTATCCCTTGCAAAGGAAGGAACAAACAACTAAACTAGGAGGCCTCAGCTTCCTCTACTGTACGATGGGGAAGGAGGCCTACTTTGCCAAGTTTTAGTTAAATAAATGAGGGCATGGTGAACCCAAAGCCTACTACTCCATAAACATCTACCTACGTCCGTCGCCCTCTCCTGAAGAACCCCATGCGAGGAAGCCAATCTGCCATTTTGTTACTCATTGCTATGGATTGTTTGTGTCCCCAAAAATTTGTATTTTGGGATCCTAGTTCCCAACAGGATGGTATTGGGAGGCAGGCCCTATGGGAATTAATTAGGTTGAGGATGGAGTCCTTATGGATGGGATCAGCGCCTTATGAGAAGACACACGCGATAGCTTGCTTCCCCTGTTTGTCTCTCTCTCTCTCTTTCTCTCTCTCTCTCTCTCTGCCATATGAACATATAAAAGGATGTCCATCCACAAGCCAGGAAGAGAACGCTCAGCAGACAGCAGATCCGCCGGCGCCTTGATCTTGAACTTTAACAGCCTCCAAGCCATTGAGAAAGAAGCCAGGTGTGGTGGTGCACACCTGTAATCACAGTGGCTCCAGAGGCTGAGGCAAGAGGACAGCAAGTTCAATGTCAGCCTCAGAAACTTAGTGAGGCCCTACGCAACTTAGTTAGACCCTGTCTCAAAATTTAAAACATTAAAATTAAAAAAAGGCTGGGGATATGGCTCAGTGGTCAAGCGTCCATGGGTTCCTAGGTTCAATCCCTGGCACCAAAAAAAATATATATTTTTTTTTTGAGAAAAAAGTGTTCATTGTGTAAGCCACCCTGTCTATGGTATTTCAGCTCACACCAATTAAGATACTCACCTCATAAAATATAAAATGTGGACAAAGACATTCCTCCTGAAACAGGAAGGCTGTTGGCCACTGAACACACAGGTCAAGACTTTGGTCCAAGACTGACCAGAAAGACCAGAGTAAGGGGCGGAGCTGGCCTGGGCTAGGGTGGTATGGTGGAGGCTAAGTGTGCATCCACAGCTAGAATGAGGCATTCAGGCTGCACAGAGACAAGGGAACTGTCACCGTTCACTACACTGAGCTACTTCTTAAGGCATGCCCAAGTCAGTGCCTCAAAAAAAAAAAAAAAAGAAGAAGAAGAAAAGGAAAAAGGAATCAATTCCAATTTGTTAGGGCCTTCTGGGTGTGATAAAGCCAACCTCTGTCATCTCTGCTGTCTTCCTGCTTCCCCTTTACTGAGAAGTGAAAACACCATTCAATTAATGTAATTAGATCTACCCAAAGATCTCGGGCTCAAAAACCACACTATAGGCAAGTGGTCAGGCGCAGCAGCAAAGCAAACCCCAATGACTTCCTGTGGAAAGACAGGCAGGGAGGAGGAACAGAATGAAATGGCAGCTCAGAAGCATGGGGAAGAACAGCCTTCCCAGCTCTGCAGGGTCAACCACGAGGCCACCTAGCACCAGGGCCCTCCGGAAACAGAGCAATCGTGCTTACCTTACCGCCTGAATTCACAGCTCCACCCCCGTAGTTAGCATGGAAAACTGAGCTGAAAGAGCCCCTGGTGTGAGAACAAAATGAACACCTTCCTTTTCTCCACTGGGCCCTTCAATTCGGCCAGGCACTCCAGCCCAGGAGCAGTGAGAAGGGGAGGACACTCAATGGATCCTGAGCCCGGGGGCCAGGAGTTCAGGATAGTCAAGGGGTGAGCCTGAGCTGAGCCTCAGCCCCATTTCTTTTTCTTTACGTGCTGCGTGACATGCACCAATATTCTGTGCCTTAATTTCTCCACCTAGAAGGTGACCACGAGGCATACTCAAGCCTCGTCAAGCGCTTGTGAGAATCAAACAACACAACGGATGCCAAAGTAGGTCATGAACTGCAGGGTGCTTGCATGCGTGAGCCATCGCTGTCACTGTGTCACCCCAGTATTGACTCACCATACTGGCTTCTACTCTTGGGGAGGCCCTCGGATTACCAGATTTAAAAGAAAAAGAAAAGGAAATCCAGTGGAATTCGAATTTCAGATGAGTAATTTTTTAGCTTAAGTGTTTACCAAATGTTGCATGAGATCTACTTAAACTAAAAAGTATTTATTTATCATTTATCTAAAATTCATATTTCACTGGGTGTCCATTATTTTTAACTTGCTCAATCTGGTGAGGACCCCAGGACCACAAAAGACTGGGTCCAAAGCCCTATTCTGTCACTCACCAAATACAGGAAATACTCTCTTCTCCTCTTGGAGGCTCCATTGTCTCACCTCAGAAGTGAAGCTGATAATGCTCAATCACTCTAGTGGGGATGGTCCCTGAGCTGGGAGCTCCAGGGTCACCAATCAGGGCTCCGGTGCTGTGGGAACATCGCTCCTCAGTTAGAGGGCTCAAAACAGTACCCATATGTGGACCATCTGGAATGAGGCCTGGTCATTTCCCCTGACCACTTCCTGTGCTCACAGCCTGAGATGCATGAGGGTCTGGGGTGGATCAGCAGAAACTGGGCTGTGTCACATTCTCTGGCCTAAGCTGACAGGCAGCCTGGAGCCCTGAGGGAGACATGGAGAATGTGGAGCAGGGACGTTTTCACGCTGGCCTCTGGAAAGGGCACGTCAGCAGCAGTGACAGGTCCAGAAGGTAGCTGGTTAGAGGAGCATCCAAGCACAGAGTGACAGGTCCCCTGATCGTCCAAAAAATTACCACCACATCATTCCATTCCTATGTCTTGTCCAAATGTGGCACTGGGGGGACTTTATCCTCCTCCTTAAGTCATACCAAGGTGGCACAAATGTACCACCCTGAATTTTACAGATGGCCTTAAGACACAAGGCCACATTTTTTATTGATGTACTAAATTTTTCACATTTTTTATTGATGTACTAAAGTTGTACGTATTGATAGGATTTATTGTTACATATTCGTACATGCACATAGTATAACAATATAATTTGGTCACTATCCCACTCCCCATGACCCTCTCCCACCTCCTGGCCCATGGGTCCTTCTTACTAAAAGTTTTGTTATCTTTCTCCTTTTTTCCTATGCCTTAGTTGACCTTCCAGGAAAAACTAAGTCAGAATAAAGCTACCCAGTTCAGAGCATTGCCACAAATATTAAGCTTCTATGTTGAGATGCTCAATATACAAAGACATGTACCATCCTCTTGAAGGATTCAAGAAACTTTCCGGTAGAGGAGAGAAGCAATCATCAATTTCTAAAGCATATGGCTTGTGATACGTGATCTGTGGCAATACAGCGTGAGCTACGGGAAAAGTAACCCTCGCATGTTTCAGGGACAGGAAGGAGGCCCATCCAAATCAGTCTGGGGAGTCAGGATAGGGCCTCACCGTATGGTGGCAGACACAAAGCTCCTCTGTGACTCTCCAAAGAAATATGCTCCCCAATTTTGAGTTAGTATGATTATTAATATTATTAATAAACTACCTTAGACTAGATTAATATCCAGGAGCTGCAGTCTGGGGAAGGTCTGGTGGAAGCCCCAAGGGTCTGCATTTAACATTTGCATAGTGGGTTTATTTTAATTAGTTTACACTTCATCCTGAGCACTCTGAAAATTCTCCTGGGCAGCTTTTTGGTTCTTTTAGCTGTCAAAACAGATATTCAAGCCTCCTGCCAACAATAAATCGAACAGCATGCTGCTGCTGGCTGAGTGGACTTGAGTTTGGCCGCTCCAGTTCTATTTCCTGTAAAACCTAAGTTATTAATTCAGTGGGAAAAGGGCCTTTGCTCAGATTTTACTAGCAAAAGAAAAAAAAAATCCACAACTGGGCCAATCATATTAGAAATCCCAAAGGTTTAAAACAGGTTCCTGAAAATGTCTTGGGTCATCAACAAATTCATGAATATTAGAAGGAATAAATTAAACTTGTGTTGGTTTTTGCCCAAAAAAAGCCCATGTTTGGAATTTTGTTGAGTTTGAGTATGGATTTAAAAACAAAATATTGAAGGCAACCTGCCTGCATTACAACAAACTACATTACTGACGTTGAAAGGTGGCTTTCCCACTGAGTATGTTATTGGTCTTTGGTCAATTGGGTTCCACTAAAATTATTTTCCTTCTTTTTCTAGATGGGCAGGGATGACACCAAATATAAGCATAAAAAGAAATTTTAAGACTACAGATCCTGAAACATAGCCAAGCAGGCACCTACCGCCCCAACTAAGGTAACAGGTATGTGTATTCCATTACTGTAAGGAATGCCTAAGACAATCAACTTAAGAAGATAAAAGTTTACCTTGGCTCACAGTTTGGGGCATTTTAATCCATGGTTGGTTGACCCCACTGCTTTTGGGCCTGTGGCCAAGCAGCACATGGTGTTAGGAGCACATGGTAAAGGAGGCTGATCACCACATCCTCCTCTGCAAAAGAGGAGAGGAACAGGAGGGGCGGCGGTGTCCCAACATCCCCTTTAAGGACACACCCCCAATGACCTAAAGACCTCCCATTAGGCCCCACCTCTTAAAGTTTCTACACCTCCCAGGACTCTAACACATGGACCTTTTGATGACATCTTAGATCCAAACCATAGCAATACGGAACGAACTCAAGAGCCAGGAAACCACTTTGTGTGACACTTGAAACACTTTCTGTGCTCAGCCACTGTGCTCAAGGATACCAAAGGGTAGTGGGAGGATGAGGGCAGCATTATGACCCCAGGTATTCCAAATCAAAGCTGAAAAAATTATCTGCATGAAGCTGGAGGGAAGGCATCTCTTTTATTCCAAGGCAGAAGTCAGGTGATTATTTTTTGAATGCTCTATTAGATAACATCCTTCACTACTATTTGGAATTGCATTATAAACTTCATTAGAGTTCTTTGGCCACAAAAAGAAAGTTGACAAATGAAGAGAAATGGATAAATATGAAAGGGAAATTTGAGGTTTTGTACACCCCGGGTGAAGGCTGAAGTTCCAGGGCAGGAAAGGTTGGAGACCAGGCAGCCCCTAGTGTGAACTGGAAGGTCGGCTGCAGAGAATGCCCAAGCCCATTTCCACCCGGGCACGACTCCAGGAGAAATGGTATGAGAAATGGCCCTATCCTGAGTCTCACATCTGCAGGGGGAGCTCCAGCAGGTACCTGGATTTCACACCCCAAGACTGAACATGGAGGTAGGGAGAAGAAATTTCCCAAAAGATATCACGTATTTTTACTCAGAAAGAGATGGAAGCTAAGTGTTCAAAAAATAAAATAAAATTCCTGTCAATAGAAAGTAGGTGGTTTTTAGTTGGCTAGGCACCATTTACTTGACTCTGAAATTCTAGATTTAGGTCTGCAACTATACTGCTTTCATCTTAATGTGGAAGTGTAGGCACTCCAGTATTCCTGAGTCCATTGCTAGTCATTGCCAAGATCAAAGACCTAACATTCAGGATACCAGGAGACTCCCAGACTGTATAGCACCTCAAGAAGCAGAAAACCTGATTTATGGTAGCCAAAACCATTAAAGTCCCCCTCAACCCTGATAACACAAATCTCAGTGGGGTGCACCATCCCAGGCTCACAACTGAGCAATGCTGCTGAGGACCTGCTGTGCTCTGCAAGCTGGACATCAGTCCCTCAGTGTTGCAAAGGGTGTAGCTCCATGTTATAGCTGAATGGCTTCCCTGCAAAATTCAAATATGGAAGCTCTAACCCCAATACTTCATTTGGGAATAGAGCCATTGCTGATATAATTAGGTACAATAAGGACATTGGGAAGGGGATTAATCAGGTTTGGCTGATGTCCTCGTAAAAAGGGACAATTTGAACGGAGAAGCAGAGGAAAGACAACATTAACAGACACAGGAAGAGGACAGCATCTGAACACCAAGGAAGGCCTGGGACAGATTCTTCCTCAGCATCCTTGGAAAGACAGGATGGAGGCTGGATTTTGGATTTTCAGCCTCCAAAACTAAGACACAATATATTTCTGTTGTTCAAACATCAGAGTGTGGTACTTTGTTAGGGAATCACCAGCAAATACACTCAGTTTCAGCCTTCCTGTCTCCAGAGTCCAAAGCACCAATGGGAATTGTTCCTTTGATCCGAAAGATGAGTTCATTCCCCAGACATCTGGCCGCTTCCATCACTGTGACCAGAACCATATGCGTACCCATGCAAGCTGAATGGGAGTGTGCGGCACGAAGTTAGATCTCATTGTGATTTTCGTTTGCATTTGCCTGATTGATTAGTGATCTTAAGCACCTTTTCCTATACCTGTTGGCCACTTGTAGGTTTGTTGGGTTTTTTTTTTTCTTTTGAGAAATACCTATTCATTCACCTATCAATTTTTTAATCAGATCCTTTGTTTTTGCTTTTTTTTGGAGATCATTTTAATAGTGAGTTGTGGGAGTTCAGTAAGTATTTTGAATATTAGTCCTTTATCAAATATATGGTTCGCAAAGATTTTCTTCCATTCTGCAGGTTGCCTTTTCATTTTGCTGAAAGCTTTCTTTGCTGCACAAAAGTTTTATTTGATGCAATCCCGCTTGTCCATTTGCGCTTTCTCTGACTGTGACCTCTCAATTGTTTTTCTGTCTTCAACTGATTGGATGAGGCTCACCTACCTTATGGGTGATAATCTGCTTTACCCCAAGTCTACAGACTTTAATGTTAATCACATCTAAAAATACTGTCATAACAACATCTAGACTGATGTTTAAGCAAAAATTGGGTATAGTGGACTAGCCATGTTGACATAAAAGTTATCAGAGTGTAGTTCTTGTGCAAAGCTGTCAAGCTGAATAGCCTGTTCATACCACCCACTTCTTTCTTTTGCAGAGAAAAATAATCCTCACTTTGCAACTGTAACTTGCCAACAGGAAGCTCTAATTTTGTGGGAAGTGGTCTGCACCTACTCTTTGCCAGAATCATCACCCAAAGGTACCCACCGGCTGGCGGAGGCAGCCTTTCTAGAAGCAATAGACGATGCAGGGGAATAAGAAGTGCACAGATGGGTTCAGCGACTCCTCCAGCATCGGCAGTGTGTTGGATGATGCGGATAGGGAGGTGAGCAACCTCACAGACCGGGCTTTCCGGAGCTTGTGCATCTCCGAGGATGCATCCTTCCATGACTCTGATCTGGCCCTGTCCCCAGATATCACCCACCAGGTGTTCGGCTCCTTCCACCAGGGAACGGTGAGTCACACGCACAGAAAAAGTGGCATTTGGAGCCAAGTTCCATCACAAGGCACAGAGCACGCAGGGTGGGCAGCCACCTTCCAACAGCTACCCAAGTATGTTCAAGGCGAGGAAAAGTACCCCAAAAGCAGCCCCCCACCAACACCGTCCCAGAGGAGACTGGAGGTGCCAGTTTCTGGCCTGAGGAGCAGCCACAAGCCTGTTTCCAAAGTATCATCACTAATCAAATCCTTCGACAGGACTGACAGCCAACATTGTGATAGCAGGCCTCCCACCAGCAAGCCCCCAGCTCTCAAAAATACCCCCAAATTTGCTCCTCTTCCAGAAAGTGGTGTCAACTTCTGCTTCGATTCTGCCTTTCTGACTGTCAGGAGGGTGCCTGCTGAAGTCTCCAGCACCCATCAGAGCAGCCTCCAGTCCGGCAGAAACCACGGAGAACAAGAGTCCCCTGAGAATCCTGAAATGGCCTGTCATGGCTCCAGCAGCTTCCTCCCAAAACCTGACACTTCGTCCGGCTCATTTGAGTCAAGATTTCCCTCTCCACCCCACAAGCCAGCCAAGGCCGAGCCCACAAGAGGCAAGGAGTGGGCTCACAAAGGGACTTTTCTACACAGTGAAAATAGTGCTTTTGAGTCATGGAACGCCCACCAACCAAAGCTGCTGGAGAGAAAAGACAACACTGAAACCATCCCGGAAAGCAAAGCTCCCAAGCATTATGAAGACACACCCTTGTTAAGAGAACCCTATCCCCCTGAGCACAAAGAATCTCCCTGCCCAGTCCGGGCCAGCTGCATCCAGGAAGAGAGCAGATTAGCAGCAGAGGCTCTGTCCACAGCTGGACCCTGGACGAGCAGAGATCCAGGACCCCTGGTATTTCCTGTAGAAGGAAAAACTTCCGGCTCACAGCCTGACCCTCAGATGAAGTCAACCCAGCCTCCATGGAGGAAGCCAAGGGCTGGCAGAGGAAGGAAGGAACATCTACAAGACGCTTTGGAAGAAAAGAAACAGACCAACAGGAGGGGCCCACCTCTGTATTCAAAGCACAACCTCCAGGGCCAATTTCCAGAAGATGAGGCTTTGGACATGCCTGGGGACCCCAGTGAGCATTATAGTCCTCCTTTTAATATAAGTAAGCTCCTGACCCCCATCATTCCCACCAAACATGTCCTGGAATCATCAGACACCCAGACAGCAGGGAGAAGCCCATCCCCCACGGGACAGATAAATGGATACCAGGAGAAGGAGCCCAGCGAGTGTCAGTCAAGAGACAGCTACAAATCCAAAGCACCCAGTCTGCTGTTCAACCTCAAGGATGTGCGGAAGCGTGTAAAGAGTACATACAGTCCCTCGCCTCTCCTGAAGGGCTTCGATGAGAAAACTAGAATTAAGGCTGACGGTGAGCAAGAACCTGTAAGCAATGGGGTCATCCTCCCCAACGGGCTTGACGAAAGCCCTCCAAGAGAGCTTTCTCAGGAGAGACCAGCTGATGTTCCCAGTGTATCACATAGCAGTACACAGCAGGCCCCTACCACAGACCCCAGTGAGGCCTCTACAGATGATCATCGAGCCCTCAGCTCACCTCCAACTGAAACCCAGGCCCTCTTCTGTGTCAATGGGGAGGCTGCAGAAAGGGGCAGCGATGGGAAGGAAGATGCCAATGGAGAGTCTGAGCTATGTCCCAGCTGGAGTTCAGACTCCAGGGAACGCCACCCCAGGAAGCACCTGTCCTTGAAACTTTGCAATAGGGAACTTGAAACCAGACAGGCTGCAGAGCAAACGAAGAGCCACCAACTGGAGAATGGGTTCTCGAGGTCCATCTCCCAAGAGACAGAACCAGAGCAAGAGATGAGACTTCAGAACCCACCCCCGATCCAGAAATTCTCCCCAGGTCCCCTCTCCCCTGAGGAAGAAGATGTGTTCTACAGTGACAGCCAGTCCGATTTTATGCCAGGCCTCCAAAATAAGGCCAAATTCAGCACCAGCTCTTCAGATCAATCCTTTGCCTCATTTGATGATCAACAGAAGTCATGGTTTATAGAGAGCCAGCGGGGAGACGGGAAGAACGATGTGAGTGCAGGTGACAGTCAGAAAGACGAGAAGGAAAATGTGGTGGGGAAACAAAAGCTACAGCACTATGCTTTAAGAAAGGGGCACATGTGCATGGAAGAACCCAGCCAGGGAGAAGCATCGCAAAGAGAAGAGGAAGGCTTGTCTGGAAGGAAACCCAGGAAGACATCAGTGGAGGAAAGGAATTTCAGAGGCTCTTGGATTGGGGGAAATAAGGATTTGGTCCTTTCACACGCCAAAGACCCCACTCCCTCTCCACCTTCTGCTACAAGCAAACACAAACTGTTTACAATTAAAGACAACACCCTGAGAGCCACTCCTGTGATCAAACCTGTCATTCTGCCTCTCCTGAGGACCATGTCCTCAGAAGACTCACTTGGCAGTGGCCACAAAGAGGAAGAACTACCAAGGCAAGGGTGGGGCGAAGATGCTGGTGGTCTCTGTACACCTGAAAGCCAGGAAATGCCTGGCACCGTGACATCAGCTGCTATGCAGGGCACACACTTGAAGCACATGGCCTGTGAAGGCCTAGAAGACCCTGGGCAGGTATTCAATGCAGCCAGGATTGATAACCCTCAGCTGGCCCTGAAGAGGAATTTCCCATCTCCATCACCGGCTGGAGAGGCCAACAGGATGAAGCCAGAAGGAGCACAAGAAATCACGGCAAGCGAGGGCAAGAGCAGGTCCACAGACTCAGGGAAGCTGGTTGCTCCACCACATATCCCCAGGATTGCTTTACCTGAGGATGACTTACAAGACCAGCGCCCCCCACAGCCACTGGACACTTGTTGGGAAGAGCAGACCCAGAGACAAGGTTTCCAAAGTCACTTCTTGTCTGCACCCAGAGTAGGTCCGCCTGGGAGAAGATCGGTCCCTGGAGAGATGGCAACTTCCCCCGACCCCAGCTCCCTGGAAGAGAGCAGCCCATGCTCCCCTGCCACCAGCAGTGTTTGGGATGATGTTTCCCAGGTCCCTGAAGAACTGGGTCTGCAGGACGAGCTTCCCAGTGTCAGCCCCTGGGCGAGCCCGGGTCCTGCCAGGCTCACTCGGAGGGAGGACCTGACGCACGGCCTCGCGTGGGAGGACAGCTCCGACCCCCAACTGGAGCCCGGGGCCGAAGACCTCCGGACGCTCTCTCCACGAGGCGCATTGCTGTACCAGGCCACCGGCTCAGCAGGCCCTCCTGAGAGACCCGAGGCGCCTGCTCCGCTGGACAGGGCTGCTGGCAAGCCACCTGCAGTCCCACCCAAAACGGAGAAGGCCCTGCGACGGGCGAAGAAACTGGCAAGCAAGAGGAGAAAGAGGGACCAGGCACAGGAGAAGGAGTTCTGGGAAGGAAAGCCCTGCTCAGAGGACTCACAGACGACAGAGCGAAGGCCACTGTCACCTGAAGGGAGGTCCCGAGCCAGGTTCCCCGTGGTCCGCTCCCTGCCCCCTCCCGTGCACCGCCACTCGGTGTCCGGGGCCTCCGAGCCTGTGGGAAGGCGGCCTTGGGGGCCCCAGCCTGTCACGCCCCAGCCCCCTTACCCTGCCACCCAGAAGGTCCTCCAGGATCCCCAGTCTGGAGAATACTTTGTCTTCGACTTGCCACTCCAGGTGAAAATCAAGACCTTCTATGACCCAGAAACCGGCAAATATGTCAAGGTCTCGGTCCCAACTTCCGAGGGGGCCTCCGCTGAGCCGCCCCTGCAGGAGGCGCTGGCTGCACCCTACCTGCTGTACCCTGGCTTCCGGCCAGTGCCAGTGACCGCCCTGATGCCTCTGCGCTGCTCCTCCCAGCTCTCCGCACCTACTTTCCTCAGGCAGGGCCCCCGTGCCAGGCCCCAGAGTGTCCACGAGGCTGGACTGCAACCAGCCCCTGGACTTCAGGGAGACTCCACGCAGCAAGCGTCAGTCCACCGCCCCCGGGGACCTCCCCAGAGCCCAGAGGAGGACGGCACAGAAGCTCCAGGCTTAGGCATCATCTCCACTGATGACCTGGAGGACTTTGCCACTGAAGGCATTTCTTGAGAATTGCAGCAGACTGACCCCCACCTCACCCCTCAAAAAGCAAAAGAACTTATGTCCCTTCTCCCAAGAGGTGCACGCGCGCGCGCGCGCACACACACACACACACACACACACACACACAGATATTCACTTATACTTACCCCTTCTAGATCCCAAAAGCCCCAAAGGAAGTAGGGATCCCAAGAACCCCATCTGAAAGGCTTTCATAGGGTATCTGCAAGGGAGGGGGTGCTGCTTGCATGACCAGACCATCCCCTCTTCTCCATGCACCTTCCCATATCTGCTCCCTCCTTTTCCTCATTCCCTGGCCATACCTGCCTCTGTGACCCCACATCAGGGTGGCACAGGAAGCTGCCCCCCTAAGGACTACAGGGCTCCTGCACCACTCTATGCCTCTCAAGGGTGGGCTCACTCAATGAGCACCCCCCAACTGTGAGCCTTGCTGTGGGCAGGCAACACTCCAGCAGACTGCCCGCCACCCCCGGATCAAGGCCAGGCACACAACAGCCAGGTTCCAGGTCACCACAAGTAGTACAGGCTGAGGACTATTCCAAGATTATTGGTATAGAATGGGTTTTCTTCATCCAAAAAGTTATTTTCTGATCAGGAAAAGGCTACCGTTTAAAAAGTGGAACAAGTTTGCCAACACGGTTCAGTCTCTGGACTTCTGTCTTCTGGGGTAGGAGGTTGGGCTAATGAGTAAATGGTCTTGTGTCATTCACACATAAAGCGGTGGGTCATGGGGATGTGCTGTGGAGCTTCCCTGAGTGCTGCATCTGGGGGTGACTTCATCCCACCAAGGATGGCCAGAGGAAACTGAGTCAGGCCCTGACTGCCCTAATTTAGTGATCTGTCTCTGTGCCCTACACTCCAAAACCCTGGCATTTGCAGATTTGGAAGGAAGTATCTGAAAAGTATCTGAATCAACTGGAGGAAGCTGAGGGTGGTAACCGCCCCTATACCTGAGGTTTTCAGGGTCTGAGTGTAAGCACCCCCCATCAGCAGTGGTACTGGGAAGCAAAGTAGGCCTGTACCCCTAGACTTCTACATGGTGGCTGTACCAAAGCCTCTTAATTCTTGTTCTGGGGAAAGACAAGCACTAAAAGTACCATCCCTCCTTGTTTAGAAACCCCAACAGCTGTCAGGATTGTGCTCCACAAGTCCTACGGGACCATGCAAACTATATCACCCTGTTTCCACTCGCAGAGGTATCACTTCCACAGTGGGAGGATGAGGAAGTGCATGGACCAGACTCATACAAACAGAGGGACTTTGAGCAATATTTGGATTCAGGATTTTGTATCTGTTTTCCCAACAAGTTTGGCTGAACCTGAATTTCATTATGAAAATAAATGCCCACCCCTCAACCTGATGCCTTCAGATCTGACTACACCTGGTAAGTCAGCCAGACAGCCAGCCTGAAGTGCAGGTCACCACCCATACACCTAGTTCCCTTGAGTCATTCACCGAGATGCAAGCAACAAGAAAAAAGTTACGTTTACATGCCACCAGCAAACCATCTCAAGGGTCCTCTTAACTGTGTTTGCATCTTACCAGAAGATGAAAAATAATCTCGTCTTAAAACTCTCCGGGCCCTGAGAAAATCATTGCCTAATGAAAGAAGAGGCCCTCAATTATAGAAGGCCTGTTAGAGAAGAGAGGAACCATACACAAGAGGAACTGTAGTTCTAGTAACTACAGAGAAAAATACTTTAGGGAATTTATTTTGGGGAAGCCAGGCATCTTCGGTGTTAGAGGCAATATTGGCACTGAACACTTAGGGATAGATGTTTGAGATCAGTGTCAACTTTCCAGTCCTCTTTGCCCTTGTGGATGCAGAAGAGGGCAGGGATCTGGCAGATTTCAACATCCACTCGTATCAGGTAGCAGGAATGCTTTGGACTCCTGGCCACCACAAGCCAGTCCTCATTTGCTCACAGCAAAACATCCATGTTCCTAAATTCAGGTAATGCCTCAGAAGACGATAGGTAAGAGTCACTACCCAGTTGAGGGCCAACTCACTTGCCAATGATTCTCAATTTCAATTTGTCCCAGAGGGCAAAATGGGACTCGATTTAGGTCTGCTTCCTCCCTCCCTTTTATCTCCCTTTTCATTTTTCTTTTCCTTCCCTTCCTCTCTTCCTTCATTCCTTCCCTCCTTTCTTTCTTCCTTCTTACCTTCCTTCCTGCTCAACTTTCTCTCTCCCTTTTTCCCTTCCTTTTTTAAACCTTCACACAGTGCCAAGTGCTTCAATAGATGCTGAAGATACTACGATAGTAAGATCGGGTCTCTACATTTGGGGAGCTAAAATCTAATAGAGGAGAAAGACCATTACCATCCCACATGTTCAATAATTTACTAGGTTGTTCTGAGGACCACCTAACTCATCCAGGAATGGAAAGGGACTTCCTTTGGAGAGGCACCTGACTCAAGGCAAGGAACACAGGGGGGTGCACATACTTTTTTAACGAAAAAAATCAGAATTTCCCCAGTGAGGAGATGCAGATTTGGATTCAGGATTTTATATCTGTTTTCCCAACAAGTTTGGCTGAACCTGAATTTCATTATGAAAATAAATGCCCACCCCACAGCCTGATGCCTTCAGATTTGACTACACCTGGTAAGTCAGCCAGACAGCCAGCCTGAAGTCTGTCAAAGACGACACTGATGAAGGACTAATCGATTGGTCTTACCATATCAAGATACGTTTGATTTAGCTAGTTGTTCATTAGCATTTCTAATCAGCACAAGAGCAAACTCACAGTATAGACCTTTATTGATATGTCCTCCAGCTTCTGAACTGACATTTCCCTCATTTTGTGTCTCAGGGAAAAAACCCTACTTCTGCCATTGGGTCAGTAGTAAGTAGAAATATGAACTCATGTAGTTTTTGGAAACCATCGATACTTCCTTCATCTTCTGTTTAGTACCCTGTACATTTTCCATTACTTAGGGCCCTTTAAGTGTCTTCTAGGAGGAGATATAGATGGGAAGCACCTCAAGGGAACTGTTAAATATTCCAGGACTATTCAGATAAAAGTAACCATGAGCTCACACTGTGGAGTGAGTGCCATGTGCCAGCCCTGAGCACTGAGCCTGGCCTTGGTCCTCACAAAAACACCCCCAAGAAGCACCCTCACTGGCATCATTTTACTGTGATGGAAACCAAGTCACTGGGACTGGATCATACAGCCACAGAGGGAGGTGCCCCACCAGGGACCTCTTTCAGTTCTCAATGGGTGTTCCTGTTTGGTCCCTGGATCAGCCACCTGCACCTCATCAGGAAGTCAGCTAGAACCCTGGGATCTCAATCTGTATCTTCCCAAGGTCAGCTAGGTATTCCATCCACACACTGAATCCGAGAAGTGCTGCTAGCCTCTTCTTAGCGTAGATAAAAGACTTCAGGGAAGTGCGTGGAATGTCTTCATGTCTGTACAGTATTGTCACATACAAGGAAGAAAGGCTTACCTGCCTCCTTGGGAGAGTTGCAGGGAGGCCAATTTGTGCTATGCATGAGAAAGCCAATGCTAATGACCAGCATTGCACCACCTGACATTAGGAGCTGGGGGTGCTGAGCTCCCCATGGCTGGAGATGCACCGCAGAAGCTGATAACCCTTTTGCTAAGAAAGACATGGGTTTGGATATTGTAAGAGATATAGCCATGACTTTCCTTGACCCAGGCTACATGTTGGGCTTCCAATAAGCCAACAGCAACAAAAAGTCTAAATGGGAGGCCATGTGCATATAATGGAAGAATCCTTTGCATTTAAAAGAGGAGGCCTAACCAGAGAGAGCAGGCATGGTGGTGGTGCAGACCTGTAATTCCAGCTGTTCAAAAAGGCTGTTGTGGGAGGTTTGCAAGTTCAAAGCCATCCCAGGCAATTTTAGTGAGATCTTATCTCAAAATAAAATTAAAAGGGCTGAGGCTGTAGCTCAGTGGTTAAGCACTTGGCTAGTGATTGTGAGGCCCTGATTTCAACCCCCAGTACAGAAAGAAAAAAAAGGAACTCTGTGGCAAAAACTGAATTCTATGCACGTAGAAAATATTAAAATATTTAAGCCCAGATAGCACCATAAAGTTGGACATAATTGGTTGTGTGGGTCTTTTGCACCATTCAGATATGAAATCCAATCTGAATAGAGAGATCTCTGGGACATGTCACCAGAGCTTGTCACCGTGCAGTCCTGCCTAGGTTGCCTCAGCATCACCTCTGTAGAGCCGAGTGAGCGGAGGGTTCCTCCCTTCCACCAGGTGCCTGGCTGAGCCCTCACTCATCTGCCCATTCCCAATCAAGACACCCAGTCCTGTAGAATTATCTGGGCACTTGTTAACAAAACAGTTCCAGGCCCCACTTCCAATTCACTCATCACACTCTCCAGGTGTTGGGCAATGGTTGCTATAGATACAAAAACTCCCAGAGGTTCTGGTGCATGCAGATTCATAAATGCCACTCCAGAACACAGTCCATACCTAGCCCCAACATACCAGCAAGGAGCTACAGGGCCCAGAGGCAGGCCCAGGATAAGGTCCAGATTTGGCCTGCTTATCCCGTCTAATTCTGTTGCTACCACCTCCTCCCTCAGTGCTGGCCACTTGACATATATCCTGCAGCTCTGGAGGGAGGCTTGTCTACTCCCCACAGAGGGGAGGAGGAGTTTGTAAGGAAAGAAGGCTCCCCTTCCACAGGATGAAGTCTGTGGCTCTTACTAGTACAAGAAGAAATTTGAAGATGAAGGAGCTATGCCAATCCTCAACCCCCAAGTAAGAAGCCAAATGTTCTAGTAAAATTAGTCTATTTTGTATTGCTATAATGAAACACCTGAGACTGCGTACTTTATAAAGAAAAGAGATATATTTGGTTTATTTGGCTGGAAATTCCAATCAGAATGGCACCAGCATACTGGTAAGGACGTCTTGGCTGCATAATAGCATGGTGGAAAATCAGAAAGGGGTCTGGCTACCTTCAGAAAGGACAAGTATGTGAAACAGGAGAACAAGGAGGGGTCAGGCCCAGCCCTCTGAAACAACCTGCTCGCAGGGGAACTAACCCACTACTGCAAGATCCAGTGTACTCCTGGAGACCAGTACTAATCCCTTCACTAGGGAGGTGCCCCACGATCTGATCACCTTCACTAGGTTTCACCTCTTAAAGATTCTGTCACCTTGGAACCACACTAAGGATCAAACTTCAGCGCAGCTTTGGGGAACAGATCAGATCTAAACCATAGCGCTGTATTTCTCATATGTTGAAATGTGATTTATTTTGTAATTCTTTTTACTGTGTCAGCACATTTTTCGATACCCAGATTGTTCCAGACGTTGCCACAATGCCACTGATTTTCCAAGTACTTTCATGTCACCCATCCTCCTGGGTCCAACCTCTAACTTCCACCTACTATATCCATCCTTCTATTCCTCTTCATGAGAATCTCTCTCTCCAACACTGCGAGCACCAGCCTTCCTGGCTGCTGTGGTCACTGCTATTTTTCTCTGAGTTTGGAAACTTTGGGCTGATGTGTGCTCTCCTTTCCTGTTCTCAAAATCCAGATGATGTGGTTGATCTTGGTCCACATTCCTGTGCTTCTACTCACCCTGTCATCTTCAATGACCAAAACTGAAAATATCAGAAAGTCCAGTAAAGGGTTAATCCAACAGTTGGCTTCCAGGAGACTCCCACTAATATCACCATCCTAGAGATGTCATGGCTGCTCTCACCAGCACTCATGGTCCAGGGTGCACCTGTGGCAGGAGTGACCCACTGTGTGGAGCCTCCCATCTGTCCTGACCCACCCAATTATCGTACCTACACTTTCCAGTAAGCTACTTTCCTAGAAGGTAGATGGTAGATGCCTTCCAATTGAAAACATTTAACCATGCTCAACACCACTCATCACTAGGGAAATGCAAACCAAAACCACAGTAAGATACCATCTCGCACCCACTAGAGTGTTCCTTGCAGAAAAGATGAAAAACAACAATGCTAACAAGGATCTAGAGGAATCGGAACTCTTGTGTCCTGTTGGTGGGAATGTAAAATGGTACAGCTGCTATGGAAAATAATTTGGCGGTTCCTCAAAAAAATTAAGCACAGAAGTACCCTATGATTCAGCAATCCTACTTCTGGGTTACATACACCAAAAAATGAAAACAGATACTCAATTAGATGTTTCTCCACCCGTATTCATAGCATTATTCACAGACTCCAGATGATGGAAGCAACCCAAGCATTCATCAGTGGATGAACAGATACACAAAATAGGATATATCCATACAATGTAATATCATTCAGCCCTAAAAAAGAAGGAAATTCTGGCATATATTACAATAGGGATGAACGTTGAAGATTTTATGTTCAGTGAAATAAACCACTCCCGAAAGGACAAATACTGTATGATTGCACTTATATGAGAAATATCTCAGTTATATTCATAGACAGAGAAATTAGAATGGTGGTTGCCAGGGGCTGGGGGTTAGGGATGATGGGAAGCAGTTGTCTAATAGGTACATAGTTACAGTTGGAGAAAATGAAAAGGTCTGTGGATGGACGGTGGTGAGTGTACTTAATGTCATTTAATGGCATTTGAATATGGTTAAAATGACACAATTTAGCTCAGGTAGACTTTGTAAGCAAATGAAGCCTAACAAAAAGCCTTTTACTGGGTGTGACGTATCCCATTCACCCACTGAAACATCCAGGTGCAAGCTGGAGCCTAGAGGAGCTGCTCTCCCCATTCTTGGCTCCTCCGCTGCACCTTGTCCAGCAGGTAAATGAGCCAGGGGGAAGTGGGGCAGGATTCAGGATTCTGAGCACAATGTGAGGCAGGAGAACCTGCTCGGCTCCCCTCTGATCATGGTGAGGCAGCTTCACTGACTCCACAGAGACTTGTGGAGGCAGAAGCAGCTCCAGGGCCTGCCCAAGCTCCAAGTCACTGCTCATCCCCATGTTCAGTGACCACTCTGCCTAGTGGCCCAGTCTGCCCCTGAGCTCCATACCCACTGCTCCCATCTCTTGCTCCCAATTCTATCTCCATTCCGAACCATTGTCCGTAGGGTAGCCCAGGGTCCTGATCAAAGCACCACCCTGATTCAGAAAGTTTCTAAGAAAAAAAGCTGAGCCCCCGATTTGAGGGCAAGGTGGTCAGGCACTGAACCTCTGCTCTCTGGCCTCATTGCCTGCCAGTCTCTGCGACTCCCTGAGACCCCCAGCTTCCCCAAGCTTCTCTGGGCTGACCACACCTTTTTCACAGGCTCCTCCAATGTCCACACAGTTCTAACATCTCCATCAGAAGGTGGTAAAATACCACCACTGGTCCTCATGAACACACAACCTTGAAGGTCCCAGCTGCCATGCAGGTAGTCCATGATCCTAGGTCACCCAGCTATAAAGAAGCCCACGCTGGCCCATGTGGAAAGAGGGCCCAGAGAGGCCCGAGACCATTGTGGAGAGAAAGAGAGACCTGTCTGCCTCCTATCCAGCTCAGCCATGGGCTGACAGATCCCTTCCCAGATTCCTCACCCATAAAACTGTAAGAGATAATAAAGTGGTTGTCAATGTTGTAAGCCATTAGGTTTTTGGAGAGTTTCATTACCCAACCACAGATAACCAGGCCCTCTCTTCTAGTTTCCCTTCCCTCTCCACCCTCTTCCTCTTCCTGCCAGATTTCTGTCTACATCCTGCGGGTCCTGAGCTCTCCTCCCTTTCCTATAGGTTCTAACCTCCAGCCCCTTCTCACCTATTTTCCGTGGGTCCTAACCTTAGTCTTCTCCTGTCTGATTCCTACAGGTCCTAATTTTACAAACTTCTCCTGTTCGTTGTGTATAGGTCCTACGCTCACAGCCTCCTCTTGCCTACCTCCTATGACTATTGCCCCAGCTTAGACCCAAGTCCTCCAGGAGATGGACACTGATGCCCTAACTCCTGACCCTACCTGTCCCCCTCACTAAGTCTGCCAGTACTGTGTATCTCCACTTTCATTGCACATATTGTAATTGCCTTAGTTTCTGTTTGTTCCTCTTCCCACTCAATGGTCAGTTTTGAAGAAAGGAATCTTGCCCATCCACATTATTGTTGCATCCCCCGGATGCTAGCACTTTGCCAAGTATGAGGTAAGCGAGCCATCAGCAAACAGCATTAGATTCAGTGGAATTCTTATTTTAAATTGTTAGGCTGAAGTCAATTTAAAAAAATCTTTTGAGATAGCAAGCATTATTGTTTTATTATTTCCTTAATTTTCCCAATTGGTTGTGGGACACCATGTAAATGAGCCCCAGTCCCAGCTCCAAAGCAGAGTGGCTCCTCTGCTCCCTGACCCTGTGTGGTAGGACACACCTCACAGACGGTCTCAGGGACCCAATGCCCAAGAACACGTGTCCCACAATGTAACCCCTAAATAAGTTTTCACATTTCACTAATGTTCTCTGATGAGAGATTCCACACCTGCCAATAGAAGGAAGCCAAAAGCCTGGCCCAGCACTATTACAACATCCAAAACCCAAATTAGAACCAAATCATTATTTGACACTGTGATGAAGGAATGATGAGGACATTAGGCAAATTGTATTAACTTAAAGTGGTGAATATACCTGAATTCCGTGTTTATTAGCAGGGGAAGACTTCCATACCAGAAGACAGTCTTCTGAAATATTTTATCATGTTTGGCTGCCAAGCCAGAAGGCCGGGCTAGTGTGGATGTGTTTTAACTTTTAAGTCACCTAAGGAAAATCAAGACTCCTATCCTTTAGGATCAGGAAGGTATATTAAGATATTTTATCTCTCTTCCCAATTTCCCTCAATCCAATCCAACGAATCCATCTAGTTTTAGTTCCATAGATGGAGAAATCCATAATCTCACAGAAATAAATGATTCTAAAAGACAAATAGTAGTCACACATCCAAGTATGAATTTGTAGGAGAATTTGAAAAGTTTCAAGCACAGATGAACTTTAGAAAATCCTAGAGCACCCAGGGAAGCCTTGACATGTTTACGTCCCAATCCATTTCTCTATGCGTTTTTGAAACAGGTGACTTTGAGACTTCCTAGGAAGTCAAATCATCCACTGTGATTTTTTTTAATGGCTCAAAATGTTCTGACAGCTTCCTTTGAGTGGGTTCTTGAGACTCCAAAAACTTGAGAGCAGTCAATCCTGGCTAAGCCCATTCGTTAAAGGAACCCTGACCACACTGTCTTCCTATTCTGTTTGCTGACTGCCCTAGGAAAGGCCTTCACTCTTACACTTGACATGTGGGAGGGGTGGAACAAGGGCCACCAGAAGTCAAAAGAAGGAAGAAAGGGCTGGAGTGGTGGCTCAGCGGTTATGGTGCTTGCCCTGCATGCGCAAGTACATGGGTTCAAACCCCAGCACCCATGTACACAACTAAGTGTCAGAGCAACAAGAGCCATGTGAAAATCTCAATAAACGTTGATTCTCTCTCTCTCTCTCTCTCTCTCTCTCTGTCTCACTGTCTTTCTCTCTTAAAAAAAAAAGGAAGAAAGAAATCCAAAAATTCCTAAGTTATATTTGAATCTAATCTGAGTCCTTCAAGCTGTTGGCAGAAGATGCTAAGGGTAAGGATTTTTCTAAGTAAACCTAAGCCCTATATTGATGGCCCTGGAAAAGAGTTTCCAGATCCAGTATAACTCACAGTGTGACTCCTCTCTTCCTACCACTCAGATTCCAGCAGACCGGATAAGATGTGTCCTCCCAAAGTGACATCAGTAAGCCTATCCGATTCCTCCATTCTAATTTAAACCAAGAGCCTTCTGGATATTTAATTAGAACTTAATATCAAAAAGATTTTTCTTTGGGGCTGGAGCGGTGGCTCGGTGGTTACGGTGCTTGCCTAGCATGAGCAAGTACATGGGTTCAAACCCCAGCACCCACGTACACAACTAAGTGTTGGAGCAACGAAAGCCATGTGAAAAACTCAATAAAAATTGATTCTCTCTGTCTCTGTCTCTCTCTCTCTTTCTCTGTCCTTCTCTCTTTTAAAAAAAAGATTTTTCTTAGGAATAAAGAATAATTTTATTATACTCCATGAATAAGCTCTTAACTGAGTCTATCAGTCACTTAAATGCACCACCATAACTGAACCACACCTCGGGAAAGCATACCCCTCTGCCATTCCTCCTGGCCACAGGATTTCAGCAAAAAACAACAGTTTCTAGACATTGAACAAATGGCAGCATAGGACTGGGGTGAGCCCCACAAGTTTGCCAGTTCATTGTCTGGAGGTGATTTCTAGACCACAGTACAAGGAAGGGGACCCAAACAGAGTTGGTCAATCTGGGTTTGTGACCACACAGAGCAGAGTTTAGGAAAGCCAAGGAAGGTAGTATTTGCAAGTTAAAATAGAGGGGAGAAGGTGACTTCACAGAAAGAAAGTTCTGGAAACCTGCGAGGGTCCCCTTAAATCTTTGCTGAGCAGCGATATATATATATATACATGGGAGGAAACTGCCAATGCCAGGAAAAGAACCACCCTGGAAGGCATAAACTGAACAATTCCCAGAGCTCACACACGGCTGGGAGTAGTTCATGTGGCACTCATCGGGCTGGAAACACCTCCCGGGACACAGGGCACTGCATAGAATCTTCGGAAGATTATCACCTTAGTGATGGCGCTATATAAATCTCAGAATAAAGGTTCACTGGATCGATCCTTCAAAAGCTTGAAGCTGTCTTCTAAAACTGCAATGTTCTATGTGGGAGTCATAGAAGTTTGGTCCCTCAATTGCACTGGCCCTACAGAAATTTCTCATAAGCCACATATGAGCATAGTGGCCACTCTAAACAACACAGATTATAGAGCATTTTGTTATAAAATAAGTTCTAAAGGGTCTAACTGATTTCAAGTAACTTAGTTGTTCACAAGACAAAATACAACTCCTTTTAAAGGAATATAACACAATCCAGCAATCAACAACATAAAAAAATCACAATGTTCAACATTCAATCAGATGCTATCATGATTTCAAGAAGCAGGAAAACACAACTCCTAACCAAGAAAAACTCATTCAATGGAAGTACATACTTAAATAAAAGATCAGGCAAGGACTTTTAAAAGCTTTTCTAAATACTTTCTGTATATTCCAGAATGTAGAGAAAAACATGAGCATGATGAGAAGAGAAAAATAAAATATTTTAAAATATATTTTTAAAAAACCCAAATGTAACATTTAGAGATGAAAAATATAATATCTGAAATGAAAGATGCCTTGAATAAAATTAACAACTCATTAGACAGTTGGAAATGTATCAGTAAATTGGAAGGTATAGCAATAGAAACTATTTCAAATAAGACTCATAGAAAAAGTCTTCTATAAAGGTTAACAGCATTAGTGACCTATGAAGTAATATCAAAAGTTTAATAAACATTTAATTGGAATCAAAAAAAGAGAGAAGTCAGAAAGAGGGATTAAAGAGATAATCATTACAGTTTTCTCCAAATTTGATAAGAAACATAAACTCAACAATCCAAAAAGTTCAACAAATCTCAGGAAGAATAAATCTAAAACAATTCACGATAACCAATGATAAAGGGAAAACTTTTAAACAGCCATAGAAAATAGACATAAAACAGTAAATTCAGGACATCAAAGATAAACATTACAGTGCATGTTTAAATATATCACAATGAATTCCATGTTTGTTTATAACTGTAAAGCACCAATTTAAAATGAATGAATAAAAGGATGATAAATAGAGTAGAAGAAGGGAATCAGGGGAGGGAGAAATGGAGGGAAAGGGTAAGAGCTGGGGATTGCAATCGTGCAAATTACAGCATCAGCATTTACGAAAATGTCAAAATGAACCCCTCTATTATGTATAACTATAATGTGCTAATAAAACATTAGAAAATAAGAATACTTATCACCAGAATCTATGTAAGCACAAAGTCAGTGGGGAAACATCTTTAAAGTATTGAAAGAAACACAGTCAACCCTGAATTCTTTGCCCAGCAAAATTATCTTCCAAAAATAAAAATGAAATAATCAGTTTCTGACAAATAGCTAAAAGAATTCATCTCTGGAAGACCTATACCTTGAGAATATAATGTTCTTCAAGTAGAAGAAAAATGACACGAGATGGCCATCCAGCAGGTTCCATATACACTACTGAATTTAAAAGTTCTAAAAATGGTAATTATGTGGATAAATAAAAGAGATTTTTTTCTTATATCTAACATATTTTAAAGATAATTACTTAAAGAAAAAATAATGGCAATACAGTGCGGGGCTTGCAGCATAAACAGAGGTAAACTACACATCAACAATAGCACAAAAGATGAAAGGAGGTAAGGAGAATAATCCTGTTATATGGTTCTTATGATAATGTCAAGTGTGGAAGTTTTTTAGAACTAATGATTAAATTGTACATATTAGAGCAACCACTAAAAACAAAATATTAAAACAACAGTGGAATAGAATGAAATTTTAAAAAATAATTTATCACTTACTCCCTTCATTAAATCTTCTTTCATAGCAGCTCAATTTGCAATAGCGAAATTATGGAATCATCCCAGATGCCCTTCACTGGATGAATGGATCCAAAAGCTCTGGTATACATATACACACAATAGAGTTCTACTCAACTATTAGAAACAATGATATTGCAGCCTTTGAAGGTAAATGGATGGCAATGGAAGAAATCATGCTGAGTGAAGTTAGCCTAATCCGGAGAGTCAAGGGTCAAATGTTTTTCTCAGTTGTGGAGGCTAGGTCTAACCAGGCACAGATAAAATTTACTATAGCTAGACTATGGAACCAACCTAGATGCCTCTCACTTGAAGAGTGGATTCAAAAACTTTGGTACATATATATAATGGAATACTACTCAGACATTAGAGAAAACGATACTATGGCTTTTGCAGCCAAATGGATGGAGATGGAAAAAATTATGCTAAGCGAAGTCTCCCAATCTCAGAGACTCAAGGACCGAATGTTTTCTCTCATTTGTGGAAACCAGAATATAACCAGAAACAGCATGTTAGATGGCTAAGCTAATAATAACCTCAACATGTATGAATTTTTACACAAACAGCGGGAACCTTGCCTAGGATACCTGGAGACATAGGGAGGGGGCAGAGAGAGGGGAGGGATAGGAAGGATATCAAGGAGACTGGAGGGAGGGAGCATGAGGGAATCAACTCAGAAGGAGATCTCCCACCTCCACAAAAAGTCCATTTAACACAGAAGTTCATTTGGGGGAAACATAGAACCATGGGGAACCCAAGGGGGGAAACCATGGAATGGTATCAGCCTTGGCTAACTATGTGAATATACATTTGTTCTTGATTATTTGATAATGATTCCCTCTTAATTGTAAGTCCATATTCAACTAACAAAAAAAGAAAAAAAAGAAATAATTTGCACTAATGCTGCTGTAAAGAGAAAGATATGATTGCTGTTTGCCATGGCAATGTAAATTAGTGGGAGGATTATGTGTTTTTATGATAAACATTTTTGCTATAAAAAAAACTTATGTATTGAAATCACCAAAGGCATAGCAACACATAATATAGGGGAACCATAGACATGTAGGGGGGAGGGGAACGAGGGGGAGGAGACTGGAGGGGAGGGGGAGGGGATGGGAGGGAAGGAGAGGGGGAAGGGGACGGCGGGAGAGAGAGGGAAGATAGGGAGGGATCTAGGGAGACAGTCAACAAAACAGCATAATCTTAATGTCCCCCAAGAAATCAAATAATATGTACGCAATCATTTAATCATTTAATTCTGGAAAATTCACAATCTTACGTATGTATATGTATAGATACATATATATTTATATAGAGAAATTTATATTTGCTATAGGGGCCTAATATAGAAGAATCAAGAGACTGGGGTATGGGCAATGTGGGAGTAACTATGGATCAAATGCGTATCTTGTTGTTTCTTTGTACGCATTTATGATTATACAACAACTCAACTCCTTAATAAAAAAAATAATTTATCCAAAAGAAGGGAAGAACGACAAGAAAAAAAGCAGCAAAGAAGGTATAGAACAAATTATGGCACATTTAGACCCAAAACACTTAATTATATTAAATAGAAATGACCTGAACATTCCAATTCAGACAGAGATAGTTTGACCTGATTGAAAAAGAAAAATCCAGTTATAATCTGTCAATTGATACTCACTTTCAGTAGAAACTCAAGTTTTTAAAAGGTTCATGCATAGAAAAAGATATGCCATGCTTACACTAATAAAAACAAAGTTAATGTGCCCATATTAGTATCAAGAAAGACAGGCTTGAGAAATAAATTTTACCAAAAGCAATATAGTTATATAGTGATAAAGGGTTCCGATGTTTTATGTTTCGAAATACTTGTAGCAAAAATTTATAAAACGATAAGGATAAATACAAAAATAGGTAATTACAAGCAAAGACTTCAATATTCCTCTTTTGCTAATTGATACAACAAGTAGACAGGAAATCAGTGATGCCATTGAAGACTTGAGAAATACTGTCAGTCACCTCGATCTAAAAGACATTTATACAGCACTTCACCAACATTATCCAAATAAACATCCTTTTCAAGTACATATGGAGCATTACCAAGATAGACCATATTCTGGGTCATAAAATAAGTCCTAATAAATTTTACATGATTCAAATAAAAAATATGTTCTCTAACCAAAATTAAAAATCCATAACAGAAATATATCTGGACAATACCCTAACATTTGGAATCTAAATAACATCTAAATAAACCACAGACCAGAGAGGAATCTAAAGGGAAATTACCAAATATTTAATTGAATGAAAATGAAAACACAACATACTAAAATTTGTGGTATACAGCTAAAGTAATTTTCAGAGAAAAGCCGTAGTACTAAAAATGCCACTATATTAGGAGAAACGAAAGGGTTCAAAATCTATGACCTAGGCATCTACAGAAAAAAAGGAAGAACATATTAAATCCTAAGTCAGCAAAAGAAAGGAAACCCTGAACATCAATGATTTTTTTAAAAAACAGAAAGTAATAAAGAAAATAAATGAATACATAAGTTGTTTGAGAAGCTCAAAAACTTGATAAACCAAACTGATGAGAATGAGAAAAGATGCACATCGCCATATAGAAATAAGAGAAGGACCATAACTATAAATTCTTCAGAAACTGAGAGAATATTGTGAATAGTTTTGTGCCCAGAAATTTGAAAGCTTAAGTGGAAAGGGAAAATTCATAGAAAATGCAAATCATCAAAGCTTGCTCTCAAATATATGTACATATAAGTATGTGTATGCATATACACATGCATGTGTATGACAACTGTCAAATATACAAATGAGGATATGTGTACATAACATATATACATACATAACATGCATACATGTATAATATATTATCTGAAAAATCATGTATCTATTAAAAAAATTAAATTAGCAGTTTAGAAATTTTCTAACAAGAAATTCCCTGTACTCGGATAGCTTCTCAGATGGCTTCATTGGTGATTGCTACCAAACATTTAAAGAAGAAATAGCATCAATTCTGCAGAAACTCCATTTAAAACCTAAAGAAGGGAAAACAACTTTGCCCATCATTCTTTTTTAGTTCTGACACAAAACCAGATGAAGACGTTACAAAAAAAAAAAAGGAAAAAGAAAAATACCAACAATATATATCATGAATATAGAGCAAAAATTCTTACCAGAATTTTAGCAAATTATGTATATATAATTATATATAATCACATAAAATATATAATGTTACATGTTATATGTACTAATTTATGTATGTAATCTATACAATATGTAATCTATACAACATACAATTGTATGCATATTAATATAACCTAGGGGGATTTATTCATCCCCCAAAACCCTAGTCCTTTGATGAATAAATAAACTCAGTATAGCTACCAATGCAATACTACTCCATGGAATAGCTACGAATATTAAATGCATTTTTGCCAAGAGAAAGAAGCCAATCTCAACAGACTATGTATACAACGGAATACTTGTATAATACCAACTACATGACATCCTAGAAAAGGTGAAAGTATAGAAACAGAAAATAGAGCAGTGATTACCAAGAAACTGGAGTTTACAGAGGGTATAAGAGAATTTGGGGAGCAGGGCCTGGAGCAATGGCTCAGTAGTTACAGCACCTGCCTGGCAGGCGTGAGGACCTGGGTTTGAATCCAGCACCACATGCACACTGAATGTCAGTGAAACAAAAACAAAAATGATTCTCTCTCCCTCTCTCCCTCCCTCCCTTTACCTCTCCCTCTCTCTCTTTAAAAAAAAAATGGGGGGGGGGTTAATAGAAGTGTTGTATATCTTGATTGTGCTAGTGAAAACACAATTATACATGTGTTAAAATTCATACAACTACACATTAAACAGGGCGATTTTTTTTTGAGAGAGAGAGACAGTGAGAGAGAGAAAGAATCAATTTTATTTAGTTTTCCTTGTGGCTTTCATTGCCCTTACACTTTGTAATGTACATGGTGCTAGGGTTCAAACCTGCATCCTCATGAATGCCAGGAAAGTGCCATAACCACTGAGCCACCACTCCAGCCCAAACATGGTGATTTTTATTGTAAGTTAAATCTTCCTAAAAAAAAAATTTCAACAAAGAAAAAGATAGCATTATTACCCACCCATCAGAATAGCTACATTTTTTAAATGTCAATGCCAAGTATTGGTAAAGGAACTCTTATGTACTACTTATAGAAATGTGTACAGCCACCTTGAACAGCCATTCAACATTTTCTACAAGTGCTGATATCTACATATCTAAACTTCAGTCATCCCATTCCAAAGTATATACCTAACAGAACTACTTGTACATGTTCAATGGAAAGCAGGTTAAAAAAGTAATCCTAGCACGAGTTTTTACAAAACCCCAAACTGACAAGAATTCAAATGGCATTTATTAGTGAAATAGGTGGATGCTGTAAAATCGTCATTTATTGGATGCTTAAAATCAATGAAATCTATGACCTATAGCTACATTTAACACAATGGAGCAATCTCATTAGCCACATAGAGTGGAAGAAGCCAATCTTAAAAGAAAATGTCTGACTCCATTTCTAGGATATTCAAAAACAGTCAAAAATTCTTGGTGGGACTTGAGGTAGAGCTCAACGGTAGAATTCTTTCCTAGCATGCCTGAGCCTAAGGTTCAACTTCCATCATCACACAAAAAAATAATTTATGGAGTTATAAGAGAAGGTGGGGGTGCAAGGGAGACTGAGGAAGGGAATCCCACTTTATTTTATTTTATTTTTATTAGTGCATTATAGTTGTACATAATGATGGGATTTGTTGTCACATATTCCTAGATGCACACAATACAGCAATATAATTTGGTCAACATCCCCACTCCCCCACACCTCTCCACCTCCCTCCTCTGGTCCCCGGATCCCTTGCCTCTCTTCTGGGTCCTATATTTTTCAACAGATAACCCAAATACAGTGTCATAACTCTTATACTTATGAAGAACATTTTTATATACATGACTGTAGTATATACAGTAACATTCTTATAAGTGCTTAGAATGTACCTTGCTTTATCTTGGTTCCAACCCTTCCCTTTCTCCTCCCTTCCTATCAGGCTTGTTATTCTTTGATAGATATTGACAATAGGATTAAACATTTATATTTATGTAAAGACATACAGTAGAGCTTGTTCAAATATCTTATGCACTGCCTTGCAACTGTATATCATAAATATTAACAAATTACATTTTTGTTCTATGGTTCTAATCCATGAATTTATCTACCTTTCCCCCAAGCCTGGGTTTAGCTCAAGCCTCCACAAATGAGGGAAAACATTCAGCCCTTAACTCTCTATGTTTGGCTAACTTCACTCAGCATGATTTCTTCCAGTTCCATCCATTTACCTTCAATGGATGCAATATCATTGTTTCTAATAGCTGAGTAGAACTCCATTGTATATATATACCAAAGCTTTTGGGTCCATTCATCGTATTGAGGAAGTCATTGCCAACTCCCATATGCTGGAGTGTTGGTGCTAATTTTTCTTCTAGCAGTTGTATGGTAACTGGTTTAATTTCTAATTCCTTGATCCATTTAGATTTTATTTTTATTTTTATTTTTATGAGAGACAAGGATATAATTTCAATTTCCTGCAAGTGGCTGTCCAGTTTGTCCAGCACCATTTGTTGACTAGGCTGTCTCTCCTCCATGTTATATTTTGACCCCTTTTGTCAAAGATCAGATGTTTGAAGATTTGTGGATTTGTCTCAGAGTCTTCTATTCTACCCCATTGGTCTTCAATCCTGTTTTGATACCAGTACCATGCTGCTTTTAATACTACAGCTCTATAGTATAATTTTAGATATGATATTGCAAAACCACCTGTTTCATCTTTCTTGCTTAGTAATGTTTTGAAGAACCAGATTTGTTTTGTCAATTCTTTTTATTTATTTTTTTGTGCTCAATTTCATTGATTTCAGCTTTGATCTTGATTATTTCCTGTATTCTGCTGGTTTGGGGTTATATTGTTCCTCCTTTTGTAGAGATATGAGGTGGAACATCAGCTTGTTTGTTTGGGATCTCTCCTGATTATTAATGTAGACACTTAGTGCAATAAATTCTCCCCTTAAGAATGCTTTCATGGTGTCCCAGATATTTCGGTATATTGTGTTTTCATTCTCATTCTTTTCCAAGAATTCCTTAATTTATGTTCTCATGTCTTCTTGGATTCATTCTTCATTTAATAAGGTGTTATTCAATCTCCATGTATATGTGTGTTTTCAGAGATGATTTTTGCTGTTAATTACTAAGGTCACGGCATCATGGTCTGATAGAATACATGGAATAAATTTATATTTGCTGAGATTTCCTTTATGAACTAGAATATGATCTATTTTGGAAAAGGATCCATGTGCTGCTGAGAAGAAGGTTTACACTGCCAATTTGGGGTGGAATATTCCATAGATGTCTATTAAGTCTGATTCATTGTATTGTTTAGACTGGAGATCTCTTTACTGTTTTTTTTTTTGCTTTGATGAGCTGTCTATTGGTGACAGAGGAATGTTAAAATCTTCCAGTACTATTGTGCTGAGGTCCACAAGTGGTTTTATGTCTTGAAGTATTTTTTCCACACAGTGGGGGCATTGGTATTTGGAGAGTATGTATTTACTATGGTTATTTCCCCCTGTTGTATTGTTCCCTTCTAGGATGTAGTGCCCTTCTTTATCTCTTCTAATTAATTTGTGTTTGATATCCACTTTGTCTGATATAAATATTACAACTCCAGCTTGCTTTCTTGGGCCCTGTGCCTGGTAGATTTTTTTCCATCCTTTCACCCTCAATCTGTAGATGTCATTGGCTATAAGGTGGGTTTCCTGTAAGCAGCATATTGTTGGGTTTTGTTTTCTGATCCTATCTGTTAGTCTATGTCTTTTGATTGGTGCGTTAAGACCATTCACATTCAGTGTTAGAATAGTTGTGTGGTTGTGGTTCACTGTCATTATGCTCTGTGCTATAATGGTGTCTATTGATAGCATATAACTTTACTGAATTTTCTCTGTGGGTGTTGAGGGATGTTTGCTTGTTCTTCTATCTGGCGTTTATCTTTAAGGATTCTTTGTAATGCTGGTTTTCTGATTACTAATGATGCAAGTTTGATATTATCAAGAAAAGTTTTTATTTCACCTTCAATTTTGAAGCTGAGTTTTGCAGAGTATAGTACTCCTGGCTGCACGTTGTGTTCATTTAGACGTTGAAAGATATCCTTCCATGATCTTCTTGCTTTCAGAGTCTGAGGTGAAAAATCAGATGTGATTCTTACTGATTTGCCTCTGAATGTGATTTGGCATTTCTCCCTTGCAGCTTTTAATATTCTTACCTTGATTTCCCTGTTATACATTTTGAATATGATGTGTCTTGGTGAGCTTCTCATTTGATTGGGCCTATTGGGTGTCCTATAAGCTTCCTGGATGAGCATGTCTGACTCTACTTTTAATGGGAAAATTTTTTCTTTTACTACTTCATGCAGAATGTTTCTTATCCCATTTATTTGTGTTTCAATTTTTTCCTGTATATGAATTACTCTTAGATTATTTCTTCTCATTTCATCCCAGACATTTTAAAATTCTGTTCATGTTCTGTGGTTTTTTTTTTCTTTTTTTCTCATCTGTACATTCAAGTTTGCTCAGCCTGTCCTCATCGTCAGAAGTTCTTTCTTCAATAGCTGAAGTTTTGTTTTCTATAGAAATTAGTCTATTATTAAATTCTTCCATGGTTCCTCTCATGTCATTGACTATAGATTTTAGCTCTCTTACTTCCTTTTTGAGTATGTCAATTTCTTTGAAAACAGAGCTTTTCATCTCTTGAGTTTTCTCACTTAGTCCCTTCATTATATCTTCTTTTAGTTCATTGTTCCTTTTAGCAGTCAGATCATTGATGAATTTTTTCAAGGTTTTCATCTTGGTTCCTATCAGTGGCATTCTTTTTAGGGGAGTTTTGGGTTTGAGGTGACCCTTTCCTATTTTGATTCTTCATTTTTCAAGAGCTTCTTCTGGATCTCTGAATTGAGACTTCCTGTGGGAAAGTTAGGCAGTTCTCCAGATGGTTTTCCTCACTAGTCAAAGGAACGGATCTGTCACCATCTCTTTAATTATCACCACCTTCCTGATGTTGCTTTTGCCTGTGTCCTTGTTCTGCTCCACCTTTTGGATCCAGGCTCAAGATTGCAGATCTGAACCTGGGTCATCCTGGGTGCCTGCCAGGCCAGGACCAGAAGAGGCCTGGGTTAAGGTCTAGTCCAGGTGGAAATGCCCCTTTCGTTGGTCCTGGGCATGTGCTGATCCCGAGAGCAAAATAGGCCTGGGCCTGTCCTGCAGCTGGACAGGGGCTGCTCCAGACAGAACACCTACTGGGGGTGTTCTGTATGCCTGCCAGAGGGGCCAAAGGAAGAGGGAACCAAAAGAAGCCTGGACTGGCACACAGGGCATCCTACTGATGGTGGATCCTACTGATGGTGTCCTGAACACCTGCCAGCCGGGACCAAAAAGGCCTGGACCTCCTCATGGGGATTGAGGTGGGAGGCTGGGTGGTGGGTGGAGACAGTGGCAGTGCTTTTTTTGGACTCAAGTGTTATTAGTGATGTCTTGAGCACCTGTCTGCCAGGACCAAAAGAAGCCCAGGTTGGGGGAGGGGCGGTGGCGCTGCTCCTGCCGTGGTCCTCCTGGTGCAGTCTTGATTGCCTACCTGCTAGACCAAAATAGGCCTGGAGGCTCACAGGGCATTGGGTAGGCAGGGGCTGCTCCTGCTGGGGTCCTCCTGGTGTAGTACTGATCATGACCCTGCTAGTTGGAAAGAGGCCAGGAGGCAGGGCATTGGGATGGTGGGGGCTGCTTCTCCACACTTAATTTTAATTATGACTGAAGTTTATTTCCCTTGATTGAGCAGCTGTTACAAAGGTTTGCTCACTTTGGTATAATTCATTGAGCTTTCCCTTTATAAGTCATGCAGTTTGCTATTCATGTATTGTACATTGTTAAAAAATGCATCAGCTAATGAAACAGTATTTCATCATGCCCATCAGTTTGGTAAAACATCTACATACCTAGATTGTTAGTGTCTTAGCCCTCTGTTACTATAATAGAATACCTGAGGCTGGGTAGTTTATAGGGAACAAAGGTTTACTCTCCTCAAAGTTCTGAGGCTGGGAGGCTCAAGGTTGAGGGGCCCTGTCTGCCAAGGACCTTCTTGCTGGTAGGAACTCTTTGCAGAAGCAGCACTTGATGAGAGAGGTACATGCCAGAGACAGAGCTAAACTGGCTTTCTTAACAGACTCACTCTTGAAATACCCACTAACCCATTGATCCCTCAATCCATTAATCCATGAATGGGCTGATCCATTCACTAAGGCAGAGTCTTCGAGACCTAAGCACTTCACAATGGATATTACATTTCAACTTGAGTTTTGGTGGGGACATTTAAACCATAGTAAGTAGATAAATGATTTATTAGATGATGTAAGTAGATAGATACATGCACACATGCATGTAAACAAGACGGGTGAACACATATGGAAATGTAACTAACAATACCTTGTATAAAGAATATGGAGGTAGGGGCTGGAGTGGTGGCTCAGCAGTTACAGCGTTTGCCTGGCATATGCGAGTTCAAACCCCAGCTACACATACACAATTGAGTGTCTGAGCAATGAAAGCTATCTGAGAAACTAAATAAAAATTGATTCTCTCTGTCTCTCTGTCTCTCTTTCACTGTCCCTCTCTCTTAAAAAAAAAAACAGATTATGAAGGTAAATGCAAACTTATGATATTGTTTATAGAGCTTTCAATTGGCAACCATTTTGGAAAGCAACATGGTGCTGACTAGTTAATCTGGGATATTAGCAGATACATAGCACAGCTAATTACTGGGCAAATATCTGAGTAAATCTCTTTTGCACAAGGAGGCGTTCACTGAACAGCTCCAGATGCTGGGCTCATGTCCATCAAAAGTGATTGATGTGCTCCCACCTAACTCCTAGAGAAAGTTCCCAGCACAGCCTCTCTGCACACATTCTTCACTGACGGGGTCCCTCACGGACATTTTACAACAAATAAAATCAGTAATATCTGTAGAAACAATCTTCAAATAAAACTTTGTGTTCTCTTAGTACAAAACTATTTTCAGAGGTTGGTTAAATTAAAGTAAAATAAAATAAAACTATAAATGAATAGGGCAATAGAAATATAGAATGTGAAATATCCTAGGGATCCCTATATGTCCTTAGAAAACTGGTTTCAGGACCTGTTTTAGTCAGCTCTTCACTGCTGTGACTAAGTGACCCAACAAGAATAATTTTAGGCGCTGGAGCTGTGGCTCTGCAGTTACAGCGCTTGCCTGGCGTGTGCGAGGATGCAGGTTCCCACCCCAGCACCATGTACACGTGAGCTTTTGGAAGACACCTCACATTCAAACCATAGCATTCCACCACTCACCCCCAAAAGCTCATGAAAATGGCAGTGCAAAATACATTAGTCCATTTCAAGAGTCTGCATAAAAGACCCCTGTAGATACCGAAATCCACAAATTCTCTTTCTATAAAATGGCTCAGTGTTTGTGTATGACTTGCACATCTCCTGTTTACTTTGAATCAACTCTAGAAGCCATATAAAATCTAGTAATGTGTATGTAAATAACACAATATATACTGTCTTGTAGTGGGAGTACTAATAAGGAAAAATGTCTGAGCATGCTCAATACAGATACAATTTTTTGAAATATTTTCAATCTGCAGTTTATATAGCAAGAAATATGAGCAAACTTACTCTACACATAAAAACACAAATGGCTCTTAGTGGCTTAATATTCTCAAGAATAAATTTAAGTTTCAGAAGAAGAAAAAATAAACAGTGTTGGCTGTAATTAATATTAGTCAAAGTGGATTTTAGAACAAGGAAAAAATAGGTCATTTCAGAATGATAAAGGGCTCAATTAATCATGAAAGCATAATTCTAAATGTGCATGTATCTAATATCAGAGCTCTAAAGTGTGTAAAGCTGATCAAAGTCATAATGAAATAGTATTATCTACTCATCAGATTGGAAAAATTATAAATTTTGACAACCCCAAGTATTGATAAGGATAGAGGATAATAAGAAATTTTGTAGTTTGTCAGAATGTTAATTAGTGCAAGCACTATATTAGTTATTGATACATAATTGATACCAAAAACCATTGTGGCTTAAAATTTTTAAATCTTGGGGTTGGGGATTTAGCTCAGTGGCAGAGCGCTTGCCTAGCACGTGCAAGGCCCCGAGTTCGGTCCTCAGCCATGAAAAAAAATTCTTTTTAATCTTTATTTTCTCATAATATCATAGATCAGAAATACAGGAATGGTTTAGCTATTATATTCTGGCTTAGGATTTTGAGTGAAGATGTTGGTTAAGATTGAATTTAATCTGGCCTTCCTTAGTCAAAGGGTCTGATAGAAGGCAGAGCCCCCTGTCATCCTCAGAAAGACCTGCAATCACTTCCTATCACCCAACCCAAAGAGGTACCTCTCAGCCTTTGCTGAAGATAGGCCCCATTTATGAGGGGACTCAGACTTAGAATCAGGTTGTCTGGGTTCACATCCCATTGGACCACTCCTTACTCAATGAGTAAACAGGCTAATCTGACCCTCAGTATCTTCATCTGTAAAATGTCAGCCTCATAGAATAGTGATGAAGATTCAGTGAGCTAGTACCCAGTGCCTGACACCTACCGCATGCTCATAAACTCATGCAGTCACAATCAATCACTCTCTGGTTCCCTTGGCCACAACCCCTCTCTGCTCAGCAGATGCCCCATAATCCAAAGATAGTCTGCTACAGACTCTGGGTCCTTGGCAGTAGGTCTGGGCCAGGGGTGAGGTCCTGCACACCACAGCCACAGTTCCCAATCCTGGAGGCCAGGGAGACTGCTAGCTGTGCATCCTCCCACCAAACAGGTCTAAAATTGCAACTTGGAGGAAATCTCCAGAAGCTCACGTCCAAGGGGCACCGGGGGACAGCTCTAGATCTGCTGCAGCTGCAGTCAGACCTGGCACTTGCAGGAAAGGCCCAAGTTTAATAAAGAATAATCCTGGACTACGGGACTGAAGGGGAATTGCATTCAGATGACAAAGCAAATGCTGCTTAATTGGAAAAAGTTACAACCTGGAAGCACCATCGAGCTGGGCCCAGCACAGAGCCCAGCTTCTGGGTCAGCGTCCAGGCTCCAGGCTCAGTCCTTGGACAAAGAATCTCCTCATGCTCTCTATGGGAAGCTCTCTCCGAGAGATGCAAAGTTCAGCTAGCCCCCAACTGCAGTGCCTGGTGTGAGAAAGGCCCAGCCTCCTAGAGACACTGGGATGGGGAGCTTCAGAACAGGTCTCGCAGTGGCCCACAAGCACCCGCCACCCCACACCTTGCTTCCCCTCTCTGACTTTGTCTCCTACCACCCAACCTCCATCCCCCCAGCCTTGCCAGGCACCTCTCCCCTCTTCTCAGCTCCTTTTCCCCAGTGCCTGCCACCTTCTAGCACACCATGTCATTTGAAATCAAGTGGCATCTATGCTCTATCATCTCTTCCCCTCTAGGAAGAAAGCAAGCCATAGAAGCCAGGGAGCTCTGTTTTGTTCTCTGCTGCATCCAAAGTACCCAAAATATAGTAGATCTCAGTAAATATGTGTAGATGACAGGAAAGAAGGAAGAGGTGTTGAAAATTGTCGGAATCAAAATGGAATCAGAAAAATAAAGCCAGGTCATGAAAGAATGCCCCTCGTGCACAATTTGCCTGATAACAAGATTTATCACAGCCAAAGCCACAACCTTGTACAAAAAACATTTCTGCAAGGACATCTGCCCGGGAGTTGCCTGCCTGTTCAGTTGCCTGACACTTACCCTTTTCATTATCCCTGTAGCCAAGATCATTGTTTCAAAATAATTATGTGACCTTCCTCTCGTTACCTTTAAAAAACATCGTCTCCCTTTGCTTCCCAAATATTCCTATGATCCATCATGGCATGCATATTCGAGATTGCAATCTTCTACTCATTTCTGAATAAAATTGCTGTGTTTTGAGAATCTCTCTCTGCCCTGATTACATTGACAGAAGGAAAGAGATGGGGCTTAAGGGAGGGAAGGGGAGGAGGAGGGAGGCAGAGAGGCAGGAGTGTGGATTAGCATCAGATACACCTCCAGCCACAAAGCAGGGTCCAAGACCCCCTGAAGCCCATGACAAGACCAGAGGTAATTCACAGGCATTACCTTAGTGAGTAAGAGACCCGGGCTAGATGGAATACCTGAGACCTGAGCAGGGTGCAGGAAGGTAGGATGGGTAGCTCAATGCGGGCAACTGCCAAGGCAACGGAGGAATCAGAGTCCCTGCTCCCTGATGCTCACAGCTGTGGACTTGGTAGAGGATTCAGTCAGTGCTCTGCAGGCCTAGGACGAAGCAGTGTCCCCCGCTGGCCTAGCACTCTCTGGAGATCACAGTGTCAGGACACAGATCTGCAGTTAGAGCTCTTTATCCTAAGCTGGGGGCAGGGTCTTTCCCAATGTCAGCCATGGGGAAAGGGATGGTCCTTCAACAGGAAGTTGATCCTGAAAGAAAGGACAGGGAGTCAAGAACTGCCTGGCTCTCAGACCTCACTTCCTGGACATGGACTGAGGACATGGACCATCTCCAGTGGAAATTACCACGCTGCTGTCTTGGTGAAGGTTCTGGAACTGGGCAGCGGGAGGAGGGGTGGAGCCATGGTGGCCTCCTAACTGAAGAAGGTGCTGTACCCTGGGCTCTGATGACCCAGTCATAGGTCTCTTTGCAGCCCTTTTTCCTGTAGGATGAGTGTGGCAAACTGTATTTTCTAAAATGCTGAAAAGTGTTTCCCATCCTTTATGATCTTCTGGAAACTTTCCATTCTCACACTCAGAAGAGGAATCTATGTCCCATCTCTTACTCATTGGTAGGCCTTTGTGAATCCCCCCACTCATAGAGGATAGAAGTGACTCTGTGACTTCCAAAGCTGGGTCACAAAAGGCAATCAGCTTCCACTCTGTTGTCTCTCTCTTTGAAGACCAGGACCATCAAGTAACAACTTGAAGCCATCATGCTGTAATGAAGCCTAGCTGGCTTACTTGGGCGACCACATAGAGAGGCCCTGATACCATATAAGGAGAGAGATGCCAGACCAGCCCTTGCCTTCCCAACTCCAACTATTGTCTCAGAAACTACATTTAAAAAATCTAGGACCAGAGCCACCAGCCAAGTCATTCCTGACTCACAGACCCAGAATACATAAAGGGATCCCTTTCCTCATGATTGACACTGGACATTGGTATTGTCTTAAGTCATTAATTCTGGGATAATCTGTCTCTCAGCAATAGATGACCAGATCAATAGAATATTCTAATTGTTTCTACTGGGTTCCACTGTGCTATTGTGAACAAGGAAATGATAGAGAATTTGTGCTTGGGTTAAACAGGAAGAAATATCCCTCATCCCTCAGGACCAGGGTGGAGGAGGCTGCTGGTTATTAAGACAGCAATTCAGGGGTAGGAGTTGAATCTACAAGCTCTGGTCAGCCAACCATCATTGCCTCAAAGGGCTAGCTTCACTTTTTAGGGGCCCGATAAGCCCTTTACAGATAAATAACTATGTCATTGTGCGGAGGAAAAACCTGAAGTCTAAGTAGTCCTGTGCATACTAAGGTCATTGTGTTCACATAGAGTGGAACTAGGACCCCAACCCCAGGTTGGTCCATCTACAAAGCCTGGGCCACTTCACAACACTGTAACTGCTCAAGACAGAGCCCAGCTACACTGGGCAGACTGCACCAGTACAGGAGAAAATAGGGCAGGGTCCTGAAAGGGGCAACTTGAGAACAACTCGGGAACCAGAATTAGCAAGGTCAATGACCTGCATGGAGGAAGGGTCCACTCCTGACCTGTAATCTCCACTACCCTCACAAGTAGGAAGAACTACATCCATCCAAGGAGACGTTCTGCTCCCCAAAAACCCATGCAACATCCTTCCTCGCCCCTGCAGCTGTCCACACACTGCCCCCCTGAGAACATCTTCATCAGAAGCGAAGATGAGAATCCCATACCCCAGACCCCACCTTGGGTCCTGCAGACTTCAGCTGATTCTAGGGGCATGGCTGTCATTGAGGACCACTGCCTCTAAAGAGCTGATTCACCTGAACTTAGAAAGCTCCATTCCTGGGTCACAGGTTGTTCAGGCAATAGTAGGCCAAGCAATGAGGAATTCTAGACTGTGTAGTGACAAAAGCAAATTACTCACCTCCAAATCCATTACAGGAGCATCTTCCCAACTAGAAAAGACTCCTAAGAATTTGATGTTAGGAGATGGTGCTGGGGAGAGGCAGGAAGGGAAACTCGGAGGATTCTAAACCCCTGTGTAAGACACCTTTTCACCAAATACCTAAGAAAATCAACTTGGGAGGAACGTTTACCTTAGTTTCAGTCCACGGTCAGCTCACTCCATTGCTTTTAGACCTATGGTGAGGGACAGTATCATGGCGGAGATGTGATGGTGCAGAGCTACTGACATAATGACATCCAGGAAGCAGGGAGAGAGGCAGAGAGGAAGGGACTGGAGACTAGATATAGTCCCCAAGATATAGTCCCAAGAGCACCCCTTAGGATTCACTCCCTTCAGCTAGAGCCCAACTCCTAGTTCCCACCACCTACACTATCCACCACCTCCCAAGAGTCCATTCAGCTACAAGTCTGTCAAGAGATTAATCTATTGATCAGGTTAGCACCCTCAGGGTCCAATCACTTCCCAACCTCCGGATATTGCTGAACGGGGGACTATGCCTTTAGCACATGAGCCTTTGGGATATATTCCAGTACAAATCCATAACCGTCCCCTGAATGGGAGCAAGGGAAATAAAGCTCAGAGCTGCTCAGAAACTCCCTGCCTGATGAGGCTTCCGGAGGAAAATGACATAGAGTCAAGTCTGAGAGGCATCTGGGTCCAGCCAGGAGAGCAGGCTGATGCTTGGCACAGGAAGCCCAAGATTTTGGAGTTACTGGGGGGCCTGGAGCTGCTGGGTGAGGGAGGCCAGCAAGGAGCCAGGCTCTGTCCCGGCAAACCCCCTCATTCCAAATTCATCCCACTGAGTAAACAGAGATGAATCTTCCCCATAAAGAGGGACTCCAACTGAGGCCATTACTAATTGCTGGCAATAAAACTGCTAAATAAAGAACAGAGACGGAATGATGAATCTACGGGAGGCATGCCCGACAGAACAATTAGACTTGAGAGATGAACTTGCGCTCAGACATCACCATCAGGCATGTATTATTAATAAAAGAGACATTGAGTTCAGTTGGTAATGAAAGAAAAGGGAACCCCAGCCTCTCCTACCCCAATAAGGTCCTCCTCTACTGCCTCTGATAGAGCTCTGATAAAAGGTTGCTTGACAATGCCCTGCCAAGGGGAGGCACCAGGCTCGGTACCCCATGCCTGATTCCAGCTGCCAGCTCACACCCAGGTCCAGCTCCTCTTTTCCAGGTTTTAATGACAGTGTGCACCAAAGCTGTTGCATAACAAATTACCCTAAAACTTAGCAGCTTCAAACAACCAGCATTGATTCTCTCAAGTTGCTGTGGGTCGGAAGTAGGCATGGCATGCCTGACTAGGTGCCACTGGCTTGCAAGGTCTCCCAAGGTTGCAGTGAAATCGTTGGCCCAAGCTCTCCTGAAGACTGCTAGGGAGGGGGACACTTCCAGACCCATCCAGGTGGGCCTCAGTTCCTGCCTCATGACATGGCAGTTGGTTACACCACCCAGGAAGCTGTCCAAAATAGAGCAAGAGATTGCACCCAAGAGGGAATCTGCCATCTTTGCATAGCTTAATTTGGGAAGCAACACCTTTGAGCTGCTTAATCAAGTCCACAGTCAAGGGGAGGGGATTACAGAGGAGGCAAGGATGATTTCGATCATTTTAGGAGCTGCTGTCACATCCACTGTGTATGCTGGAGGGAGGGGTGACAAGTTGAAGCTGAAAGGCAGATAGAGCTGCCCACTGTGAGTGAGCCATGGAATCAAAGATGAAAGAGAGGGAGGAGAGGAGGGAGAAAGGGAGGAGAGAAGAAGATGGAAGGAAGGCAGGAAGGAAGGAAGGAAGGAAGGAAGGGGCAGGAAGGCAGAGAGGAGGAAGAGAGAGAAGGAGTCTCTTCCTGTGTGTTAGTCAATATTACATTATTACAATGAAACAGCAGACACAAGCTGCTTGTGAAGTAAAGAGAAGCTTATTTTAGCTCGTGGTTCTGAAGGTTCTAGTCCAACATCCAACAGCCCCTTTGCTTTGGGCCTCCGGCAAGTTCAGCACATCATGGCAGGAACACATGTTAGAGCAAGCAGGCTTATTATGAGCCAGGAAGCAGTCCCACTATCCCCTTCAAAAACATGCTCCCAATGACCTAAGAGCCTTCCTTTAGGCCCCACCTCCTAAAGCTCCACAGCACCTCCCAATGGCACCAACCTAGGGACCAAGCCTTAACACATGAGCCTTTGGGAAACACAATTCAGACTGGTACCCCACTGGCCTTCTCAGCTGCAGCATTATTGTGTAGCTGCCCACTGGCAGGGTGACGCACTCACTAGCACTATCTGGACCCCTCGTGATGGGCTTTAGCCAAATGCTCTTAGGAATACAGTATAATCAGTTCTTTCTTTCTTTCTTTTAAGAGTGAGACAGTGAGAGAGACAGAGAGAGAGAATCAATTTTTATTGAGTTTTTCACATGGCTTTCATTGCTCTAATACTTAGTTGTGTACATGGGTGCTGGGGTTTGAACTCGTGTTCTTGTGCATGCCGGGCAAGTGCCATAACCACCTAGCCACTGTTCCAGCCCCAGTACTCTTTCTTTAAATCAACTCACTTTTTCATCCTAACAAAATATTTTTTTTATTTTTTTATTAGTTGAATATAGGGATACAATTGAGGGGGAATCATTATCAAACAATCAAGAACAAATGTATATTTACATAGTTAACCAAGGCTGATGCCATGTCATGGATGCCCCCCTTGAGTTCCCCATAGTTCTATGTTTCCCCCAAAAGAACCCCTTAAATGGACTTCTCCTGGAGGTCAGAGATCTCCTTCTGAGATGATTCCCTCACATTCCCTCCCTCCAGTCTCCTAGATATCCTTCCTAATCCCTTCCCCAACCCTGTCCCCCTCCCTATGCCTCCAGGTATCCTAGGCAATCATCCCCCTGTTTGTGTAAAAATTCATACATTTTGAAGTTACTATTAGCTTAGCCATCTAACATACTGCTTCCAGATGTATTCTAGCTTCCACAAAGGAGAGAAAACTTTCGGCCCTTGAGTCTCTGAGATTGGGATACTTCACGCAGCATAATTCTTTCCATCTCCATCCATTTGATATCAAAAGCCACAATATCGTCTTCTCTAATGGCAGAGTGGTATTCCATTGTATATATGCACCAAAGTTTTTGTATCTGTTCGTCAAGTGAGGGGCATCTGGGTTGGTTCCATAGTCTAGCTATAGTAAAATTAGCTGCTATAAACATTGGTGAAGCCATATCTGTATAGTATGCCAATTCTAACTCTTTTGGGAAAATATCCAGGAGTGGGATAGCTGGGTCATAAGGTGGTTCCACCCTGATTTTTTGAGGATTCTCCACACTACTTTCCAGAGTGGCTGAGCCAGTTTGCAGTCCCACCAGCAGTGTGACAGTGTTCCTCTTTTCCCACAGCCCCTCCAGCATCTGTTGTTCTTATTCTTCATTTTTGCCACTCTAGCAGGAGTGAGGTGGACTCTCATCAAACAAAATATTTTAAAAAGAACTTCATCTTAAAGGTCTACTGTGCAATTATTTCTTAACATACGTTACGATTAATACTTCTCTACTTATCAGCAGTGCCACTGCACCAATCTTCTAGGTGTTTCCAGTGCCACCAAAGCAAGGTGGTCCACACTCAGGAAGCTCTGCTCCATCTGGGACCAAGCACGGAGCCAGACTACACTCAGAGAGGGGTATGATCCTTACAACAGCCCTCAGAGATAGGAATTGGGGTCCCCACCCAGCTCCCCAGGTCAGCAGACAGGGAATAAAGACGTCTGCATTGGAGCAGTCAGGAATGAGGGGCCCTTCTGCTTGAAAGCCCTGGGGAAGGTGTGACATCCGCTCTGACCGGCACCGCACACAGTATGCCTCCCACAGCCAACCAGGCCCACAAGCTGTAGCAGCCTCATGTGCACTGGAGATTGTTCCTCTACTATAGAACACCAGGGCCAGGAAAGCAAGGAGCCAGGGTCTGGGTGTCAGGATCCCAAGGGGGATTCTGGATACAACAATCACTGCCATCTGACTCTGGATGCATCACTTAAAGTGAGTCACTTAAGTGACCTTCACTTAATTTTTTTTATACTGGACCTTGAACCCAGGGGCACATTACCACTATGAGCTACACACATAATCCTTTGCATTTTTTTATTTTGAGACAGGGTCTCATTAAGTCCTTGAGGTTGATCTTGAACTTGCAATCCTCCTGCCTCAGCCTCCCAATACTTAAATTTTTTAGATGTGAGATAGAAAAAATCAACAGCAGCTTCTATGGTTTGTATGTGTCTCCCAAAGTTTCTGTGTTGAAAACTTAACTCTCAGCACAACAGTGTTGAGACAGGGGGGGCACTTTAAGAGGTGATGAGGCTTAGCCTCTGTTTTGTGGGTATATTAATGTCCTTACACAAGAGTTGCCTTCTTATAAGAGCAGATATTACCTTGTCTTTTCCTTTCTTCCTCCTCCCCCTTCCTCCTCCTCCTCCTCTTCTTCTCCTCCTTCCCCACCACATGATGTCTTCTGCTGTCTTATAATGTGCCAGTGTGGCCCAGTGGATGTCTCAGTCTGCAGAATCATAATCAAACGAATTTCTGTTCTTTATATATTTCTCAGCCTCAGGTTTTTGTTACAGTAGCACAAACAGAATAAGACACCAGTCTTTTGATGTAAGCATCAGAAATAACAGATGAGAAACACCTGGCAGAATACTTGGCAGATGGGTGGTATCCAAGAATAATCTTATTTTAAAATCAAATATAAAGTCAACCCAGCAACCTTTGGTGTTCCAATACTTCTTGCATCCTCTGAAGGATGTAATGCTCACACCTATACCCTGCTTCGCAAGGCCCTTCAGCATCTGTCCCCAGACTGTCCCCGACTCCTCTCCCTCCACCACATCCTCCAACCCTGACACTTCTGTTCTTTCACTTACAACTACATTAACTCTTTTTTCTTCTTTTTTAAAAATTTTACTACTTTTATTATTTTAACTTTTAATGAACACATAATGATTGCACATATTTATGGGATCTGTTATAATATTTCAATTCTATGTATTTTTTTCACATTTACTAGAAGTATATAGCGATACAGGATACAGAAGAGGGGGACATTGTCAAAACAGTAGCTATCAATATGTGTAAACTTTGTTAACCAGGGGTGATGCTAACGCACAGATAAGCTACTATGGGTTTCTTCTATTTATTTCAATTCTATAATATGTAAAGATCAGATCAGGGTAATTGACATATTCATCACCTCAAACATTTATTATTTCTTTGTGTTGGGATACAGGGACTTTTTTTAATACTCAAGCAGGTCAATTTTAATAAGCTTCTCAATACACACATTTATAAAATAAATATTAAAATTGAAGTTTTTACTACTGAAAATTAAAAATAGCACACCAAAGTTTCCTTTGATTGCAACACAAATTTTCAAAAACCAGAAAATCTAATTGTCTACGTGCTTTAGCAAACTACTCGATATTTCTTTACATTCCTTTCAGTTCTTGGATTTCATCTTGCAAACTTCAGGCTTCTAAAACATACAGGAAGACATGAGACCTATTGGCATTTCTTTGGGTCAAAGAAGCAAGTAGAACCAAAGTATGTTGAAGTCATTCAGGTGCATTCAAACTCCACAGATTCCTTTTCAATTACTGTTATCAAGATAGGAAGAGATGAAAGAAGAGAAAAATATTATAGAACCCATATCATAAGTTATTCACAATTATTGATATATAGTCTACCCTACTATAGAGTAGCTTTCTCAACATCCTGCATAAAATTGCTAGCAAGAAAGAGTAGTATAAGATTTCTGCCTAAATTGATGGTGCCATAATCATTCCGTATTCCAGCATTCTCGGAAGGATCCATCCATGCTATGCGCAATGACGGCAGGTACATCTGAATGGTATAATTCTTGGTTCACTCTAACTTCCTGGGTGCCAATGTTACTTTGTTATTCTCTTTCAAGTTGGAAAAATCCATTGCTTAGAAGATATCTCAGTTTTGCCCGCTGCTCATTCCAGATAACAATGTCTAGAGGCCTCTCTATCTGTAAGGAAGGCAGCCTCTGATCTCCTGTAAGATCCTTTCACTTCCATCCCTTGGTTGTGGTGAACCTTCTGGTAGAGAAGAAGGAAACCTTGTACCAGAGTTGAGAGTCAAGTTACAAGAGTCCTTTATTAACATTTCTGAGCAGACTGGATGAGAACCCAATTACTCTTCTGGGAAATTTTCTACATGGGACATCAAAAAGACTCCAGGGTCAAGGTTGGCTTAAACCTTGGCAATGGGACTGTTGGTCATGTGCTGAACCCTCAAAAAGTTTTCCCGAAGGAGCTTGGAAAAAATTATATAGCTTTGAAAGAGCTTAAAACCCCAAACAGCAACAAAGAATGGTGTACAGGGACCCTTGACATGGTTATAGAATCTCCAAATATCATCTCTAAATTAATTCCTCATACCAAAGTTAAACTTTGAAACATCAGTGAGTGAACATTCTAAACTAAAAAAATCAGTATTTTAGTGTTAATATATTTATCAATTCAGAAGTATTTGTGTTATACTAGACTACTGGAACTTATTATCTTTAAAAAAATAAAAGTAGAAAGAGATGTTACATTCTTAACTAAAGCATGAAAAAATAGAAATTCTTAGGCATGCTGCTGCTATAAATCTCTACTTTCACTCTGGTGTCAACTGGACAGCCTGTGAACTGGTGTTCATCTATGTGTGAATGAATGAACTGATTGAAGAGCACTGGCCAGATAATGGGAGGAAACTGGAAGCTTCTAGAAGCTAAGTGCATTGATGGAGAAAGGAAGACGCATGGATTGAGAATGAGCTGCCAAAGGACTTTCCAGGAGCAGAACAACACACCCTGACGTGGAACTCTCCCCAAAATATGTACTAAGAGGTAAAGACTGTCATGAGAAATCCAAATAATGCAGGCATTTAATGGGGGGAAACATGGAACCATGGGGAACCCAAGGGCGAAACCATGGAATGGCACCATGCTTGGCTTGTTTTGGCATTAGACATTTGCTCTTGATTGATAACGATTCCCTCCTAATTGTAAGACCATATTTAATGAATTTTTAAAAATAAAGTGAAAACAAAGATCACAGACATGAAAAAAGAGGTAAAAAAGAAAAGATTAGTGTGTGCCACATGCTACTCTCTGTCTGAAAATGGATATGACCGTATGAGCATCTCTAAACGGACACGCAGAACCCTGTAGCAGTGGGCACCTTGGGAGAGAGAGGCCACAGGAGGGGAAGGAAGGTCAGCAATGTTTTTCTTATCACGTGAGCAGGTTATAGTGGAAAGATCCAAATGAAGAGAAAATTCAGAAGTCCATATGCTATGCTACGTCTCGCCATGGATTCCTTTGCCAAGACAGGCCAGCTGGCATCCCATCACCTCTTGATAAATTGTTCCGAAAAGTTTATAAGACATCAGCAAAGTCAGTTTTGCATTATCCTCCATCTTTGGCAGAATCCCCATCAGCAAAGCTTTTCCCACATTGAAAATAATTTCCTCTAAAAGAAAAAAGAAAGAAAGAAAATAATTTCCTCTAATAAGCACATGAAAAGACGCTTAGCATCAGGAATCGTTCGGGAAATAGAAGTCAAAGCCACAATGAGATACTGCCTCACACCCATTAGAATGGCCACTTCACAAATAAACAGGGACCCTTGTCCTGTTTTGTAACAGCAAATGGTAGCAAGAAGGTGGAGAAATCAGAACTCCTGTGCATCATTAGTGAGGATGAAAAATGGTGTCGCCAATACGGAAAACGGTATGAAGAGTTCTCAATACAATCAAAATAGAATTACCACATGGCTGCTTCCCTGGCTGTAGCATGTTTGGAAACCTGAAAGGGGAGCCACAGAGTATAATAAGATAATAATAAAGAGACAAAGACAATCTGAGGGAATTAAAGGCAGGAGGGGGGGAGACGGACCAGGGGACATACCTGTTCCTTCTATGGAAAAAGGCCCTGAGTTTTCATCCCACATAGTTTTTATTATCACTTGTGAAGGAAGCAGGCAAGGCCGTTAACTTAGAACACAGCTATAACACATACCTGAGTTTCTTCTTCAAACAAAGCAGACACCTCTCCCAACTACAGACAGCTACCAGCATATCAAAGCATCCTTAATCAAGTTAGCATACTTATCTAATGCTGACATTCAGATCGAGGGTCATTGTTGGCTTACACAAGCATCTGCATTTCTGGCTTTTGTGCCTTTGAACTGGTCCAGTATGCTTCAGCCTTGTCAAGGAAAGCAATGGTTCCCTATACTACATGATCCAGCAATCTCACTTCTGGGTATGTATCCAAAAGAACTGAAGCAGAGACTTGAACAGGTCGATCACAATAGCCAAAAAGTATAAACACCCCAAAGTCCCTCAACAGATAAACGTGGACGATGTACAATTGAATATTATTCATCCTTTAAAAGGAACGAAATTCTGACGCATGTAACCACACGGATGAAACTTAAAGTCATTATATTAAGTGAAATAAGCCAGTTACAAGGGACGAGCACTGTTTCCACTTATATGAGGTACCTCAAGTAGTCAGATTTGTAGAAACTGAAAGAATAAAAGTAGTTTCCAAGAATAGAGAAGGAAATGGAGGGTTATAGTTTAATAGGTAAAGAGTTTTATAATGTGGAAAGTTCTGGAGATGAATGGTGGTAATAGATGCATAACAACAAGGATATCTATTAACTGTACACTTAAAATTGATTAAAATCACATGTTATGTCCTATGTATTGGGCCACAATTTTTAAATTGAAAAATAAAAAATCAATTGCCTCTGTCTCCTAATCCTCACTGTATATTATCCAACAGAATGAGATTCAGAGGTTAAAAAAAAGTTATGTTGCATTATGTTGAAGTTTAGACTGTTGTGAAACCGTTCAGAAGTTATGTTACACCCATGTGTCCCTGCAATTCTCATAGATGTATTTAAAGCTGACACCACTAAAGAAGCATTTCAGGTCAAATGAGGTCATAAAAGTGCAATGCTGATCCAATAGGATTAGTGTCCTTATAAGAAGACACACCACATGGGGCTGGAGCAGTGGCTCAGAGGTTATGGCACTTGCCTGGCATGCACAAGTACACAGGTTCAAACCCAGCACCCATGTACACAACTAAGTGTCAGAGCAATGAGAGCCATGTGAAAAACTCAATAAAAATTGATTCTCTCTGTCTCTCTCTCTCACTGTCCTTCTCTCTTTAAAAAAAAAAAAAGGAGAAAAGGAGATAGTTCTCCCTCCCTCTGTCCTTCCCACGCTCACCCCTTACCTCATGCACACTTCAGCACACTCAAGGAAGAAAGGCATGCGAGTTTGTAGAAAGAAGACAGCTACCAGCAAGCTACAAAGAAAGCCCTCCCCAGGAAGCAACTCTGATGACATAATAATCGTACACTTCCAGACTCCCTTGCTTAAGCCACCCAGCCTGTGATATTCTGGGGTGGCAGCCTTAGCTGACAAACATAGGTTGTAAATAGTTGGTGTTAACTCTCTCTATTTAATGCTTTAAATAATCACAGATAATAAAGCATGTTTAACAGTCTTTAAAAAAATAAATAAACAGGTCAAACTCATGTATTGGACCCAGCAAAGGCATAGAAACACATAATCTAGGGGACTCATAGATATGTGGGGGGGAGGGCAGATGGGGAGGAAGTGGTAGGAGAGAGGATAAGAGGATAGGGAGGGATCGAGGGAGACAATCAACATTGTAGCATACACTCTACCCTTCTGAGAATCCAAATAGTACTTATGCAATCTCTTAATTCTGGAAAATTCACAATCTAAGCATTTCCATCACCTATAGGGGCAAAATATAGAGGAATCAAGAGACTGGGGGTAATTCTGGTCTAAGAACAAATGCATATCATATTGTTACTTTATATGCATTTGATTATACAATAACTCAACTTCTGAATAAAAATTTTTTTTAAAAAGTAGAGAGAAAAGTCTGTAGTCACTGTGTGATCCCATGTACTTATGTTTAAGATAGTTATTGGTCTTAAAATCTTTTATTTTAAGGTACAGTGATGGAGAACAGATTTGTTAGGGGCAGGGCAGACTATGACTACAAAGGCGAGCATGAGAGAGTCCCCAGAGGTGGAGGGCGTGGGGTAGAACATTCTGTACCCTGACTGAGGGACGGTTACATAAATTTGTGTAGTAATAACATTTCATGAAACCATTAACCTTCCCACCAAAAATGAGCATGTGAAACCTGATGAAACCCAAAAAAAGCTCTGTGGGCTAGTTAACAATATTGTACCTGTGTAATTTTCCAGTTCGGATCATTGAACTCTGTGTCAACATTGTCTTTGGGGAAATTGGGGTGAAGAATATATGGGAACATTGTATCGTTTTTGCAAGTTATACATGAGTCTAAAATTATTTCAAAGTAAAAATACTTTTTAAAACTTTATCTAGGGGCTGGAGCGTTGGCTCAGGGGTTACGGTGCTTGCCTGGCATGCGCAAGTACACGGTTTCAAACCCCAGCACCCACGTACACACTTAAGTTTTAGAGCAATGAAAGCCATGTGGAAAACTCATTTTTAAAAAATTGACTCTCTCTCTCTCTCTCACTGTTCTTCTCTCTTAAAAAAAAAAAAAAAAAACTTTACCTAATAATTGGAGAAGTGGTGACATTTTTGTAGCTCCCTGGGGACGAAAACCAGTATATAACATGTAAGATGCTAGATTTCTGCAGTTGGACTGTCCCAGGACACTGTAGGTAAAGATAAGGGTATAGCACCCTCAGTGCCCCAGTCTCTCCACCAAGATCCGGCCTCCCGCTCACCTCCACCACCCTCTGCTCAGAGGATTCCTCTCCCATCTGCCTCAGTCTGAAGCTCCTCCTTATGATCTGGGATACCTCTCACCCCTCCTATGCTGCACTAATTCCACCATGTGCTGGGCACAGTGATCTCCACCATCTCTTCCCACGTAATTCTCAGTGCCACCGTTTTACAGATGTGGAAACTGAGGCTCAGGGAGCATGAGAGACTTGCCAAGATCCCACAGTCAGCAGATAGAGCAGCATCCTAGATTCAACGTCAAGTCTGGGGACACCCCAGTTGGACTCCTGTTCTCCCCCTGTCGGCCACCTTGGGCTGCCACCTGCAGGCTGGCCCCTGACAGCAGGTGTGAGGCAAGCCAATGGGGATGGCGTGCTAACTCCAGGCTGTGGGCGGAGCAGCTGTTCTCTGAGTCCCTGTGGCCTGGGGCCATGCTACTCTTCTGTTCCCTGGTAGATAAAGTGCTTCACTTAGGAGAAACTCTCTCCCGGCTGCAAGGCCATTAGCTCACTAACTCCTGGAAAAACCATTTGGCCAATGCTGACAGATGTGGCCATTACACAATCACTTAGCCCCTCTCCCTGCCCCATCCAGGCCTGGGGAGGGGGAGAGTCCCCAAGGCTCACAAAGCCTGGGGGAGGGCCTATGCCACTCACTCCCTGGTGCTGCCTCCTCTCCAATCTTAGGTTGCATTTTTTAAGGCCACATTGAAGCATCAGGAGGCAGTTTCAGATAACAAGGGTGCGCTGCCAATGACCTTGCTCTTGAAAGTTGTTCGCAAACTGCCTTCACCTGCTTCAGCTCCTTTGCTCTGCACAACAACCCAATCACTCAAAATTAGATTATATCCACTATGCAGATAAAGAAGAGGCCCAGAGAGGTCAAGTGGTTTACTCAAGATGACAGAAAATACCGTCACACCTCTGATTCCCAGACCTGTGGTGCTCCACCAGAGCCACACTGCTACAGTCCTGTTGACCTGTCACCGTGTATGGGGCATGCAACCTCACAGTAGGCTTTGCAGAGCAAAGGCAAGAGCAAGAGCCACTCCTCTGTGCTGAATAGAGGCGTGAGGCGGCTAAAGTCTACAGACTTCCCCCAAAGGAATACCTTTGCAATTGGCAGCAGCCAGGTCCTCCCGCTCCGGTCCCTTTGCTTGGGCTAGATAAGCACTCCCAACCATGTGGCCAGGCAGGGTTCCAGGCTATCCAACAGCTGCAAATCTCTCCCAGCCATCAACAGAAACCTCTTAGGATAGGGGCTGCTATAACACCTGCCCACCCTTCTGCTCCAAGGCAGGGCTTGGTAGTCACAGCCTTCGCATGATCTCACAAAATTCCTAGGTCCCCCATCCCAGCACCAGAGCCCTGGACGCAACAAAATGCCCAGTGTCCCAGCCCAGCTTGGTGCACCCAGCACAGAGAGAGGGGCCATGCCCCCCAGTCCAAAGAGAAATAGCCTATGTCCCACTCACAGCCAGACTTGAGATGAAGCAGATTAGCACAGCAGGGACTGTCCTCCCAACTGAGAGCCCTGAGTGCAGGCAACACGGAAAGGGGCCTCAATTTCCAGATCCAGTCACCTGTCTGTGAGACAGGGTAAATGGAGAAGACCCCGGATGCTGGCCAGGAAGTACGATCTGCTTTCCGCTAAGATGCCTTGCTTTAGGAGACCAGAGGTAGGTAGTATGGGGGAATCTAATCCGAGGGGAACCTCCAACTTCCAGGAGAAGTCCAATTAACTTGGGGCTTAAGTAGAGTGAAACATGGACCCATGGGGAACCCAAAGCGGGAAACCATAGTCTGGCACCAGTGTTGGCTTGTTCTGTCATTACACGGCTGTTCTTGATTGTTTGACAATGAACCCCTCCTAACTGTAAGACCATGTTTATCAAAGAAAAAATTTTTAAAAAGATGCCTTGCTTTGTCTTGAAGTAGTTTTGAAAGACGTGGCTTAGAAGTCCATGTTTGTGTAGGGCACAGCCCCCCTTGTTTTTAATGCCCTCCGGGAGTGGAGGGTTTACCCAGACCCACCACTCTATCCTGCTACGGGACTCAGAAAGCTGTGTGACTGGCTTTGCAGTGAGAACAACTCAACCTGGGAGAGGAGAGGGGCCACCACTGCTCTTGGACCCGGAGACTGCAGACCACCAGTGCTTGCAGGCCCAGCACTTTGTCCCCCTCTGACAGGAGCTGGTTGGCAGGGGGGGCCTGTGAGTCCAAACTCAACAGCAAGAACTTTGTTGTCACTGGGTGGGCAACTGAGGATAGCTCATGAGGACACAGGGGTGTTACACAACCCAAGGGTTCATATGCCATCTGGGGGCAGGATTGAGCATGTCCCACTTTTCATGCTTCTACACTAATTCACGGCAGTTGCCATAGAAAGTATTTGGCCAAGTGTTCAGATAAAAAGAAAAAAAATAAAAGAATCCAGAAAAAATAACAATGTCAGAAAGAAAGAAAGAAAATACAGAAAAAAGAAAGAAAAAATAACAATGTTGACTATGTCCAGGAGCAGAACTCACAATAGAGCTGCATTACTATTTTTTAAATGAATGTTACATGTCCCTGGCAGTCTCTGTCCTTAGGGAACATATGCTCCTTAACTTCACCTGCTGGGGCAAGACCTGACTCTTCCATGTATCTGCCCTTCTCTGTCTCTGGTGTGGCCTTCCATGAGTGGGCATATTCTGGGTATCTGCCCACATCCCTGAGAAAGATGTCTGTTTTAGACAGCTTGTGCATTTCTGTGACCAATATATCTGACAAGAACAATGTAGAGGAGGAACAACTTATTTTGACTCTGAGTTGCAGAGGCTCCATCCATGATGGGCTGACTGCGCAGTTCTGGGCTGGAGGTGAGGCAGAACATCACTGCAGAAGGGCACCCTGGAAGAAAGCAGCTCAGAGCATGTCACCTAGAGAGAGGAGAGAGCTGCCACTCACCAAGGACAAAGTATAAACCGCCCCCGCTGCCCGGTGACCCACTTCCTCTAACCACACCCTACCTGCCTGCAGCTGCCATCCAGTTAATCTGCATCAGTGGTTACACTTCTCAAAATCTAACCAGTTCACCTCTGAAATTTTTATTTTTATTTATTTTTTTCTTTTTTTTTTTTTAAGTGAAAGAGAGACAGGGACAGTGAGAGAGAGAGAGAAAGAATCAATTTTATTTAGTTTCTCATGTGGCTTTCCTTGCTCCAACACTTGGTCGTGCATGTACTGATGCTGGGGTTCGAACCCACGTCCTCCTGCATGCCAGACAAGCACCGGAATCTCTGAGCCACCGCTCCAGCTCACGCTCTGCAAATTCTTGCATTGTCTCATACATGAACTTTAGGGGGACATCTCATAGCTAAATAGCTAAATTATAGCACTGTTCCCTCCCCAAGCACGGCAGCGCGAGGGCAGCTATGATTGACCTCATCCCATTGGATCAGAGGTGCTCGCCCTACCCAAAATGAACCAATCACATTCACCCTGTAAGGGGTGTGGCAGGAGCTCCAAAGCCCGGTGAACCAATCAATTCCGGGGCTAAAAGCTGAGTGAGGTTCTAGTGAGATAAAAGGGAGGGGGCAGCGCACAGGGGGACAAACAGATGCGTGGCCAGAGCGCAGTGGAAAGGAGCCGGGGTCTGAGCCTCCTAGTTCTTGGCGCTCAGCGAGATCATCCCGTATCCCTCTGACTTACACTGATTTCAATTTTACTTGCTACTGAAAGAACCCTTGTTGACATTCTCATCCCTCCCCGCAGACACCCGGTTCTGGATACCACCGGTTCCCATCCAAATTCTCAGGTGCTTTCTGCATCCTGGAAGCCTGAGCACATGGCCCCTCCTGGAAGTCTCGCCCTTCTGCGGGTCACATGATTTGCTCAGGGAACAGGTGTGGCCATCCCAGCTCTCTGTGGGATCATTCGTGGCTGCAAGACCACCCATCCTGTTTTCTTCTGCAGAACATTGTGGTTTTCACTAGGAAAAAAAAACGTCTCCAAGGCTTTGATGTGTGTGAGGCTTGGTAGGACAAGAACTAGGCTGCATATTGAGCTTCCACTGTGCCAGGAACCACTGAGCTTTTGATTAACTTACTCTTCAAAGAACCTAGGGAGGCTGCTGCCATTATTAGTAAGAGCATGGAGGCACAGGGAGGTCTGATGACTTGCCCAGATTCACACGTCCCTAGGAGCTAGAGTTTCAGACATGCAGAATATGCTCTTCCTGCTTCAGTCAGGCTCTGGGTTTGTCAAACTTTCAACCTGGGAAGGTAGCTCAGTAGTAGAGTGTTTGCCTGGTCTGTTCAAGGCCCTGGGTTTCATCCTCAGCGCCCGCAAGAAGAGCAAAATCAAAAACAACAACAAAACTTTCACTTTTTCTGATGAAGCTAGAAATTTCAGAAGAGTTTCCATTATGTGGAATTGGTTGAGTCTCAGATCCCATTCTTGGGGACCTCTCCAGAGATCCAGGACCTCTGGGTATCACCCACATTGAGAATCCTTGCTGCCTGCTCTGGGACAGGCAGACACACAGCCTGAGGTCAGGGACACTGGTCTAGATCCCGATCAAATGGGGGCAGGCTTACCTCTGCCCCTGCCAGGCCTGACCAAGGAGGGAGAGATGCTGAGTGGGGTGTGGCAAGGCCCTGGGGTGGTGCATCCTTTCTTCCTTCAGGCACACCCAGGACAGAGCCCACAAATAGCAAGCAAAACCAGAGACAGTTACCCACTACCACCCATCTGTCAAACGCACCTGATTCAACAGGTCCTCAAAGGTTTCCATTACCCTTTAGGGCCTTAAAGACTGGACCCACTTAATTTCATCAATTCAACTATAAAGCACTCTGTGTGACAGGGACTGAGGCTGAGCTCTTATTGGACGCTACCAGCCTTTACACTTTGGAGAAATTGCCCAACCATCCTGTGCCTCAGTTTCTGTATCTGTAAAATAGGAATAGTAACAGGTTGAGAATCCCTTATCCAAAATACTTGGGACCAAAAGTCTTTCAGATTTTGTTTTTGGGTTTTTTTTCATATTTTGCAATGTTTTCATAAATATGATAGATATTTTGGGGAAAGGACCCAAGCCCTATAAAATTCACGTGTGCTTCATATGCACTTTACACAAACAGCTTGAAGGTACTTTCATATAATATTTTTAATAATTTTGTGCATGAAACAAAGTTTCATGTGGTGAAATTTTCTGCTCGTGGTATCATGTTAGTATTCAAAGGTGTTAGAATTTTTGGGGGACACTCCTGGGAGTAATTCTAATATCCAGAATCTATACACATTTTATATTATTTTGTTAAAAACTTGTATGGTTGTTCTATAATAAATCTCTCGATTAAAAAAGTCCAAAAAAAGTGTTAGAATTTGGAGAAATTTTTACTCTGATTTCAAATTAGTGATGCTCAATATTATGGGCTGATTTCTGATACTAATTGAGAGAATCTATTCAAAGTTCCCAGGCCGTAGCAGAGCCCAAGGAAGCTCTTTCCTCCAAGTAAAGAAGCCAGCTGCTGGTTATTCCTAAATAAAGCACCAACTAATGAATGGGAAGGGAGCCTATGAGTCCTCTAGTCTCCTATGCCAAGACCACCCACCCTCAAACCCTGTCACCCCCACTTTTGCTCCTCCTGCCAGGGCCACCATTCCGAATGAGGAATCTGCTGCACCCATCATGACTTCAGTGGTTTCTAGGCTCCATTCCCATAACCTGGAGTGCATTAAGGCAAGCTCTTCAAAGTACTTCAACTAATAAATGAATAATAATAATTAATCAATCAATCAATCCCTGAGGCCTGCACCTCCTTCCCAGACTGAAGCCTGACTGCCTTTTTATGGTCACATTATGAACTTTTGCAGACAGGGCAACCTACTGAGGCTCCAGAGGTGACTGCCCACAAGGTTACCTCGTCAAGGACAACCGTTCCTGTGCATCCTGGGACAGAAGGACTGACTTCTGCATGTGTGGGCACCTGAGGGAGGGCTCTGGCCTTGCACATGGTCCTTTGTCTTGTGGCAGCATCTGCTACAGCTTTCAGCCAAGGCCGCAAAGCCCTCCTCCTGGAAGTTTCTAAAAGGTTTCCATTTGCACAAGGACCAAAGTGGAGGATTGGAAAGCACAGACTCCACCCAGCCCTGCAGCTCCAGGGCCGGGAGGAACAAAGAGAGGACCTGAGCTTTTTAGGTTTTTCTTTGAACTCTTCTAAATTTATTTGGGTATTTAAACAAACAGAAACTACATCATGCATCAGATACTTTTCGCCTTCGTACAACAAAACTAAGTACTCGATATCTCTGCAGAGGTTTGGTGATAGCTATTTTTTTCCTTTCTGTAACATCGGGCAGACTTTTCGATGTTATCCAGTCTTGCACAGTCACTAGAGTGTCGCGTCATGAATTATTAAATCAGTGCTTCGTGGTAATACATAATTTCTTATCAATTATTCATGCTAATGTGTGTGTAGTTTACTTAATTGTGTTATTGACGATCAAAAGTAATTTCCTGAAAGTCCTCAAGGACACAAAATTTAATCAGCGTAACTACTTTTCGGATGCAATGCTGTTAAGTATTCTTAATTTGCCCAACAGTTCACTTATTTATGTACCTTTCTTGAGGAAATACGAGTTTAATCAAACAATTAGATTGAAGAGTTAGTGTGCGTAAGGGCTTGAGCTTACATTGCTCAGCCCAACATTCGTAATTACAGGGAAACGGAAGTGACTTTGCCGCTTTTTGGCAAATCGTTTCATCTTTGTCCTCAACAAGCAAAATACAGCAGGAAGAGGGTTTGGGGTTTTTTTTTCTTTAAAGGAGACAGTATGTTTTATCAAATGCTTTGCAGTAATCATAGACGAGGCACAATACACCCAGGACTATGAGGAAATTCTGGGGAGGATCTGAAAGTATAATGTTTCAATTACAACTGAAATGAAAATAATCCTCATAAATGCAATGACAGTTTGCATGAGAACACCATCAGCAAAAGCCACCAAAAACCCGCAACCTTTCAGGTACCGGGCGAGGGGTGGGGCTCATGCTATTGCACATTTCTCCTTTGATCCCTTCCAGGTTAACCGTCCACACGAGAGAAATGGCCACGCTAGATGGAGACAGAAATCTCTACGAAATTTGGCCTTTTGGAATTAAATCTCTTCACACCACAAGGAAGCCATCATCCCCGTGCTTCATCTCTGCATAAGTGCTATTTCCATCTCATCTCACTTCCTACTTTTTATTTCCCCAGTTAAAAAGAAAGAAGAAAGAAAGAAAAAGAAAGAAAGAAAGAAAGAAAAAAAGAAGAAAGAAAGAAAGAGAAAGGAAGCATCACTGGAGATCCCCTTCCCTGCACCCAGGATTCTGAGGAAAGGTGGTTTGTCCAGATGTGTTAGGGTTTCAGAGGTGTTCCGAGCGGCTTCTTCCCCTCCAAGGGCTCTCACCCTTTCCTGGGCCAGAGAGTTGCCTTCCAGTTGATTGGCTTCCCACCAACCTCCAGGTCTTTCCAGGAGAGAGACAGGGCCCACAGGTGGATGCCTCAGTTGTGGGGACCCCCCATTTGCTCTGTGCCTCCTCAGTCCCAAGATGGTGGCCCCCAGTTCATGGCCAGTCTGATTGGCCCAGGCCTCTCTGGCCAGATGTGCCCAAGTGAGATCTTCTAGGAGAGAGCACCAGGTGCCCCTGGAGCAGGCTTTGTCCTGTCAACCCTTCACCACCCCACATTTTCCCACCTGCTAACCAAGCCCACAACCAACACCCTCCAACAAGAGGGTATTGCCAGTCTAGTCTCAGCCAAGAGTTGTTTGGGATTCTACCAGTTCTGTGGTTCTTAAACAATGCGATGGGACAGTCCCATTTCATGTCATGAGACTTCAGCCCTGGATGTCTCTCAAGGATGGCCCTGCCATAGTTCTTGGGGTTGATAAGACCTTCAAAGGTGGCTCAGGAAGGGGACAGGAAGGTGATGGATAAGCAAATCTGCCTCCACTCCAAGACTTCTGGCTCTGGATGGAAAACCATGGGTCTCACCACAGAAGGGACTCTGGTGCCACCAAGTGCCATCACCAAAGAAGCCAGAACACAGCCCCACTACTCAACCCCCAGGCACCGAGGGAGCCTGGATCCTGGGTCCCTGAGGAGGCCCCAGACAGCAGGCTTCTCCCTGCTGTGTCAGAGAGTTTGCAGGGCGGAGGCTGGGAGAGCAGGGGGCAGGGAGGAGGGCACTCAGGCTGGGGCATCCTGGACCCTCATACATTCTTCTCTCCCTCGCTCTGTTCCTTGGCAGGAGGGGTCTTGTCCTGGCTGCTGTCAGAGGGAACCGGCTTGGCAGCGGGGCTGGGGCTGCTGCTGGTGGACGGCAGGAGGTTGGCCGACTGGAGGACGGCTTCTGAGTGCTCCCGGGCCTTCATGCGCAGGGCAGCCACACTGGCTGTGCGGTTACTCTGGCAGCCATAGGTGGGGAGGAAGGAGAGCCCCATGGGGTCTGGGACACAGCAAGAACACAATGGACCCCCTGGAGGAAGAAAAAAAAACAGGCTCCCATCAATGTCTACACTCCGTCTCTTGTGAGGCTTGATAGGAGGGAAGGATCTAGGGCCTAAAGGAGGGAAACTGAATCCATTTGGCTTCAGACACTGAAGGAGAGGACAAGTGTTCAACACCCCAGTGATATACAACTCAGGGATCCAGCTGGTAGTCCAAAGGTTATCAGAGCATCGGAGAAGCCTAGTCAGTCCTGCCTCCCTCATTATCTACGGGATAATCCTGGCCTCATAGATTATTATAAGGATCCAAAGAAGTAATCCCACACTCCCAAACTATGTGCCGAGGCACCCCTAAGAACTCAGTATAGAGCAATGCAGATGATTTAAATGTTAGAAGGAAACCAGACACTTCCACCAGATGCCAGGCAGGCAGTTCACACTTCAACACGAGAGCAACTGTATTCCTTCCCAAGGTCTCATAACTCTGTGAAGCGGGACTTTGCAAGCATCACGTGAAATTCCATGCAGAATAGGAGAAGAGGGCAGTGGTATCCGGGATGACTCCAAGACTAGACACACTAAGCAGAGAACATCAGGTACACAATCCCATTGCAAAGGAATGGTAGCTATTTAGAAATGAAAGGAAAATGTTATTTTCTTTCAAAAATTAAATTTTTCAAAAGGATACAAAGTTTCAGAGACATAAGTACTTACAGAGTTATTTGGATCTCACCATTCCATCAGCAGGACTATTAGCCATTGCTATGGCTCGAGAACTGGAGTTTGAGAGTTTCTGAGACAATTGGTCTGCAGAGCCCTTAGTGCAGGTCCAGGCCCAGGTTTATCCCTCTTACCCACAGGTTGCCTCTTGGCTGCTGCCGGTGGCAGACACAGCATGCTTCGCTAGAATTTCTGAAGGAAATCAAGCTGGACAAGAGGACCTTCTGTCTCCCCAACAACCCTGCTGTCTTGGGGAGGCCTGAAGGTTGCAAATGAGCTGTGTGATGTCCTCCTGCCATTCTGAACACAGTCTGGAATCCTCCATGGGCCACGTTCATGAGACACAAAGCCCATGCTCACCAGGGCCTTCAAGGCCACCCAGACTTGACACCCACCGTAGAGATCAGCCTTCGGGGACAGCCTCAACAGCATCAGCTATGCCAGGCGGAATATCCCCACCCTCCTTCCAGAGCCAGCCTTCCCAGTGCCTCTTTTCATCCTCTCAAACACAGCAGAGGATCTTTCCTCTCCTTGACCATCCTTCTCAGAGGACCCACTGTCACCTGTCATCATCACTATGGCCCCTCACAGGGACGAGCATTACTTATCTTCGTCCTTCAGGTAAAGAAACTGAACTCCAAATGTGCACAGTTCATTGCAAAAGTGGGACCAGCACCTTCTAATGGCCTTAGTACAAGGGGAGGTTTAAATACAGTCACGCTTCCTGCCTCAGTTTTGACTGAGGGGCTGATGCAGCAGGGAAAGCAGAGCCAAGATGAATGTAAGACACATCACCAAGGATAAGTGTACAAGGAAATGTGAAAACCAGTTCCCCTGCCCTGTGGAACTGGCTGGCTTCTAGCCTGGTGTGCATTCAGCCAAATCCCAAGCCCTACTGCTGTGCACTGAAGGGGACACAGAGAAAGCACCCGCAAGAAGTCACAATTTTGCAGGAAAGGATGCTTGTGCTGGTACCATGAGTCAAGAGTCTTCCAGAGGACTGAGACCCACCTTCCTGGGGAGGCCTTTTCTCCCCCTCCTAGTCCTCCTCCCAAAATGGCACTCATTGAGAACCTAGGGTGTGAAGAGATCAAAATATTAAGAATGGCAGTCCCTCCTGGGAGGAGGATGGTGACAATTCGCATTTTTCTCTGTTTCAGATTTTTTTCACCTTTTGACAATAGACACGAATTTCTTTTAAATTCAGAAACAGAAGTTTAATTTTAAATGAAAGTTAAAAAAGAAGACTAAAGGGGCTGGAACGGTGGCTCAGAGTTTACGGCGCTTGCCTTGCAAGCGGGAGAACTCAAGTTCAAACCCCAGCACCGCGTACACAACAAAGTGTTGGAGGGATGAAAGTCACATGAAAAACTAAATTTTAAAAATTGCTTCTCTTTCCTTCTCTCTCTCTCTTTCTCTCTACCTCCCTCTCTCTCTTAAAAAAAAAAAAAAAAAGACTGAAGATGATGCCTGACACATTTGAGAGGGGCACTTGACACATCTGAGGGAAGCACTTTAAGGGACTGGGGAGACCTGAATCACGCACATACTCAAGGTCCCAGGGAAGTGCAGCTGGAGACAGGGTTATTAGGGACCTAGGAGACATAACCTCAGGCTCAGCCTTGGACAGCCGGCCTGGTGTCAGGATGCCTAAGAAAGTTGGTTTTTGCCCCCAGCTGTGGTCTTGCTCCAATATAAGCATCATATGGTGAGTTAAATGCTCTGTGAGTCAATGGAGACACAGAGATGAGGGACACAGAGATGATAGAGCTCCTTTCCCTGGGCCACAGTCTACACTTGAAAGTCGCTGATGACTCTACTCCTGGACTTTAAAGCCCAGATTTGGAGGTTAAGATAAATAAATTAATTCACAGAACCAGAGCTGCGGCAGAGAAAAGAGTCTGTACGCTTGGCCTAGATCATATCCCACCCCCAACACCAGACTGATAGGGAGACTAGGAACCAAATGAAGCAAGAACTCTATGGATAAGAATTCTAAGGGCAATATATACAATGGAATAACATCAAGTCTTAAAAAGAAGGGAATGTTATCCCATGCTGACATATGGACGTGAAATAAGGCCGTCACAGAAAAGGCAACTGGCTCCACTCGCATGAAATATATAGAATAAACAAGTTCATAGAGAGAGAAAGTAGAATGGTGGTTTTCACAGGGGGGATGAGTGGGGAACAGGGTGTTGATGCTTAATAGACACAGAATTTCAGTTTTACAAGATGAGAAAGTTCTGGAGGTGTGCCACAGTGTGAATACCAAGGTCCTTCAATATCCATGGCAGACAGGCTCCAAGGCCGCCTGAGGATAGGGGGATGCTCCAGTCTCGTGATAAAATGGTGCAGATTCACATAGAACTTACACACAAATCTAGAATAATACCTAGTACAATGCAAACAGCTGCTATATAGTATTGTTCACGGAATAACGACAAGAAAACATGTCTACATGTTCAACACAGATGCATTTCCTTCCAAATATTTGCTATCTGCAATTTGCTGAAGCCAGAAATGCAAAACGCACAGATATAGAGATCTGGCTCTATAGCTAACAGTACTGAAATGCACACTTAAAAATGACAATGATCGGGGCTGGAGCGGTGGCTCGGTGATTACAGCGCTTGCCCAGCATGCGCAAGTACACGGGGTCAAACCCCAGCACCCACATACACAGCTAAGGCTCAGAGCAACGGAAGCCATGTGAAAACTCAATAAAAATTGATTCTCTCTGTTTCTCTCTCTCTCACTGTCCTTCTCTCTCTAAAAAAAACAAAGGCAAAGATCGTAAAATTTGTGTGAAGGGTATTTTGCCATAATTAAAAATAAAATATTTTTTTAAAAGAAAGTTTAAGCTGGGTGTGGTGGCACAAGCCTGTAATCCCAGTGATTTGGGAAGCTAAGGCAGGACGGTCTCAAGTTCAAGCCAGCCTCAGCAGTTTAGCAAGGCCCTAAGCCACTTACTGAGACCCTGTCTCAAAGTAAAAAGGGTTGGAGATGTGGCTTAGTGGTTAAGCACCCCTAGGTTCAATCATCCCCAGAATAAAAAAAAGAGAGAGAAAGAGGGAAAAGAGTTGTGTTTTTGTTTTTGTTTTTTTCTAAACTGTGTGGGCTAAAAGGGAGTCCAGGTCTAAGTGGCTCAGGAAGATGAGCAGTACGCAGGCTGCTGAGACTCCTTTATGACTCCTACAGTGACAGAGAGCCTCCAAAAACATACTGCACACAGTCTCACGCCCTTGGGCTGAAGCCCTCAACCCAAGCCAGCCACTGTGCCTTTGACTGAGGAAGGCACTGCATGGGTCTCACACCCGCCTTGATCCAGTGCCTACACCCCAAGTCTGGACAGCAGCTAACATATCCATCCAAGGAGTCCAGGCCTACCAGCTGCTGCTACGCTAAGGAAGGAGTTGGGGAGATTTATAAGTGGATTCAAAACATCTGAGCAGCTGATGAATGAAGTGATGGCAGCCTGGAGGGAGGTCCTAGAGGGTATCGAAGGGCCATCCCTCTGCTCCGCCCTGCCCTGCCCTGCTCTGACCTGCCCTGCCCTGCCCTGCCCTGGCATGGAAGATGCGTCTATCCAGGACGCAGATGGGGGCAGGACTGAGAGAGGATATCTGTGTAATAGACAAAATCAAAAACAAACAGGAGACAAATCTAACAGGATGGTACTTAGCAGGGAGAAGTCTTAAGTCTATGATCTATACTCAAGGATCCAACTGTCCGGCTGTGAGTGTATAGTCAATACGACTTCA
>PVKS010008583.1:0-67656 GCA_004027875.1 Aplodontia rufa | reverse complement strand
CCCTAAAGTCCTAAACTGTGGTGATAGACTCACAAATCTAAGATTATACGCATAGAATAATGGCCTTGTTTCACAAATCTTAGATTGACTTAAATAGCCCTGTATTAAGTGTTGACTGGATTAATAAATTAGGAGGAAAATTTATATTTTCTTATATAAGTTTTCACTATTTATTTTATTTTTAACATCTATATTGGTATACTGTGTCCATTACTTTCTTAAGGGAATGATCTGTAAAGTATCTGCCTTTGCTTCTTAGCATAGCACTTTGCAGGTTGTTCAGAACATAATGAAAATCTAATATATAATATTTATGTAACTTGGTCATTAATTGAGAATTCTAAACATTTCACATAGATGGATTTTAAGTATATTCATTTAAATATTCAGATTGTTTTAGGGTCCATCATGTTAAAACATAGTGTTTACCATAACTATGATAGTAATGCCCAATTTTGACATAGGAGTGGAATGTATAATGTTTTTCCATATTACTTTCTTATATAATCACTTCTATGAAAAAGTATGTATTTTTAACTCCATTTAATATGTAAGGAAGCTGGGGCTCAGTAAAGGTGAATGAAACGCTTGAAGTTATTTAGCTTACATAGGGACAGGGGTAGCCCTTTAAATATTTTTGCTGACTTTTAATTCTGTGATTTTGGTTCTACATCTTTTTAAAGTGCTTTTGATCCTTTATAAGCTAATTCGGATTTGATTTTTCTATTATTTTCTTTAATGTTGCCAAGTTTCTTCTTAATCTCCTACAGAAGTTTCTTCAAATAAAAGAATATGTCAGAGTGCTACCCTCGTCTCATTGATCCTTTCTAAAGAGCAGTATAGAAAGACAAAAGCAGGAACACTGAACCAAAAATATAAGCTTCTGTGTTGAGTTACTGAATTCCATCTATGTAAACTTCACTTACATTCTTGAAGTCTCAGCTCCTTCACATGTAAAAATTAATAATAAAGAATTGAGTTTACAAGTTTGGAAAGCTGATGAAATAGAATGTCTATGCATAAAAGCAAGCTGAAATTTATAGGCTTACATATTTAGCAAATTGAACCTAATTCAACAGCTCTACAGGGAGCCAAGATGGAATACGCCTGGTAATGAAAAAATTCAAGAACAACCACACACACACATAAAGGGGAAAAAAAAAAACAAAAAAACATTGAGTGGTGCTTTTGTACCAGATCCTGAAAAGGCAGGAAAGGATGCAGACAAATCATCCCACCTTCAGGGAGGTCACATTGTCATTTATAAACAATGCATGCAGGGCGTTTGTTAGTGCCATTTGTCTTCTACAATAAGCCATGGAAGCAAAGCTCAGAGAGGGGTGAGCAGAGACAGATCTGGGAGGGGAATATAAGGAAAGACTCAGATGGGTCTCCAGGAGAAGAACAATCTGGGTAGTCAAAGTCCTTGAGGCCGAAACACTTACAGGAAAGGGATGGTAGAAGATGGAATCAGAGTTGTAAGGAGGAATGGTCAGGTGTGGGTGCCCTGTGTTGGGCCTTTATCATTACCTGCTCTGAATGACATGAGCCATCCAGTTTAAGAGGAATGAAAAGCTATTAATGACAAAATGGGTTTTGAGCTACAAGCAGTGTGATTTTATTCCCATTTAATTGTGATGCCGTGGCTGATCTGTTGAGAACAAAGACACTGCAGTGGAAAGTGGTAGGTGGTCTCCAAGATGGCAACCGATGGCCATCCTCTCCTGTGTTTGTGCCCATGTGTAAGACCCTCGCCTTGAGTAGGTGCTGGATACCTGGACTTATTCTTAACAAATACAATATACTAAAGTATTTGAACGTGTTTGTGAGATTCGTTTACATAAACCGTGGTTTCCATCTTACGATTTTTCTCTCTTGCTTATTAGATCAGAAGGAAGATAGCTACATGGAACGGAGGGTGGCCTCCAATCAACAGGTAGAGGAAACAAAAGGCCTTCAGTTCATCAATCTGTGAGAACCTGAATCATAACAACAGCTTTGTAGTGAGGTTGGAAACAAATTCCCCTAGTTGAACCCTCTGATAAGACTGCAGCCCAAGTAGACTCCTTATGTGACCTGAGCCCCAAGCACTCAGCTAGTACAAACTCATATTTATATCCACAGAAACCATGAAATAATAATCATTTGTTGTTCTAAGTAAGTTTGAGGCCATTTGTTACAAGTCAATAGATAACTGGATTTGATCTTAAATGGGATTTTCAATTTAAGATGTGCATATAGTGCAAGGTTTGGGAAGGTAGATGCATATTCAGATCTGGATTTCAGGGGAAAAGACTTAGAAACTAAATATGTGGGATTTATCAATGTTGTAATATTGAGGACCCTGAGGAGGAATATTCCTGGAGCAGGCTAATTTTTTTTAATGTTGGAAAAATTACAAAAGGTGGGATGGGAGGAAAATGAGAAATCAGAACAGTTCTGGAAGGCATGTGCAAAAACCAATTTAAGAGGAAGGAAAGAGCATTAATGAGAGTATTATGGAAACTTGTGCAAGATAGGAAGAGAACATGTGGACAAGAGTCTAGCTCAAGTTGTCCTTTAGTAGTATCTGGATTCACCAACTATGACTAACTCATTATTTTCTACAATGTACTTGAAATTATTGAATGAGTTATTCTCTTTAGACAAATACACTTCACTGATAAAATAGCGATGTCCATACAAACATACTGTTTAGTTTCCTTCCAAAATGAGAAGTGAACTTCCGTGACAATAACTACCTCATTCTTTAGGAAGTTGTACCCTGACACTACCATGAGAGATAGCTGCTTTACAATTCATTTTAATGCCAGTCAACCTATTAAAATTTAAATCCCTTGTCGATACAAATTACTATTTACAAAGATCTTCTGTCCTTCATTCCAGAACTCATTTCTGCTCAGCAGGCAGATAGACAAAGTAACCACATATTTGGTAGCTTTAATTAATTGCTAGTGCTATTGGCCTCTGGTTGGGTTGACCTTCAAGGTACCATGATGTGTACATTATTTTAAGTGTACACAAAACCAATTTCTATGTTACCAATTCTTTTTTTCTTCCCTGGAAAATGCTGTCTTCTAAACTCTAGACCACATGAATAAAAATAAAATCTACTTTAGAAGAGAGTTGAAATATTTTTCACGCATGCTTAAAAGAAAATTAACAGTGCAGTATTTAGAGACTCTGTAATACGTGAAATCTCAAGTTCATGGATATTAGATAATACCAAAGTTACAGACATCAAAAATTTGAAAGAGGGTACACATGTAAAATCATTACATGAGAGATAGATGCAGGATTCATGGAACCTGATATTTATGTAATTTAAAGGTCTCACTTTATGAACAATAATACAACAAATAAATATAAAAGTAAAGATTTAATGGGAAAGAGAAATCGAAATAAATTATAAATGTTCTAAAGCTAACAAACACCATGACAATCATGTATTTCAGGAAACCTACATGATATTTGATTTTTTTTCATCTTTTCTTGACAGTATCCTGATGTTATGATTTTGTAATATAATTTTCCATAGGTTCTAGAAAGATAACTTAGCCTTCCCACTTCTGCATGTCATCAAAGTTAGATTTTTATAGCTTAAAATAGTTTATTTTAGCCTCACAGGTCCTTATTGATAATAATAGGTAATTTTTTAAGGTTTCTTACTAAATTGGGAAAACTTTTGTCAACTTCACCCATATAACAACTTTAAAATTTTCTGTGTGTCTTCTGTTTTCTAATAGAAAAAGTAATTATAAATTACTCCTAGTTCATTTAGAAACATCTCTTTTAATAAATTGGTGTTTTCTTTACAATCTCAAATATTTTTGTAAAACCTACTTCTCCAGGTGAGAAACATTTCTTTTGATGTCATTGGTCATATTTATTGCTTTTTGCTTCACATTCTATGGATTTTTATCTGATTTTTCTCTTTTTGTAAATTAGTTGAAAGACAAGATCAGAAGTCTGGAATTTCTCTTTTTTGAAGCACTCCAAAATGGCTTTCCAAATTGCCGTTAAAATGGCATGACCTCAATTTAACTTCCCTGTAAATAGATCTCAAAAATCCCTGTAGCTCTCACCACCAGCTGACTCGGGAGAGCTGCAGCTTTGGAGATGATGAAGCGAGAAGACAGTCTCAACAGCGTGGCTGTGTCCCCTCTGAGAGGCATGCACAACACGCAACCGCACGACCTCTGAGGGAGGCCAGGGTCTCTTCGTTCCACAGATAATGTGCCTCCATGTAAATGCATAGGTTGCCTTCCATGGAACCAGGGAAGCTTAAACCACAATTATCAGATTCCACTGCCACAACATGACAAAAATGCCACAAATCTTCCCATTAGAATTCCAGAGCTTTTGGTCATTGAAAAAATGATAATTTATGTGGCACAGAAGTGCTTTCAGGAGCATTTTGCCTCAAATCCTTTTTTAATTTGTATTATACATTAAGCAAATGTATAATTCACTCATTCACTGATTCATCCATTTTTCCCCCATTCTAACACCTTGTCTTAGGTGCTAGATCCTAGCAGGTGGAAACAGAGATGCTCTATTCTCTGAGGGATGACACTCCAGCCAGGTCAACATGTAACTCAGCAGAGGACAACACACTGCAATAAGTGCTATTAAAACATAAGCCCAGGTTTTGGCGCTGAGAAGGGACTGTTGCTTGGATGTCCCCCACAGGAGATAGCTGATCAAAGGATAAGATGTCTAGCAGTTGAATAAGGCTAATGTAGTCAAAGAAAGGTGGGTGAGGGCATGGAAAGGACAATGATAGTTGAAAAACTTACAGGAGGAATTGTAGTGTAAATAGTTAGCATCTATTAAACGATAAATTTATTAGGCGAATTTCCCAACATCATGAACATTTAAATAATGAAGGCAGGATTAAACTGAGACAGACAGGCAGGAAAGTCATTTTATTACTCTTCTAAAGTAATGTTAACAATAATAATATAAGAGAAAGTAATAACTGTAGGAAAGCAAAGACCCATGTAAAAAGAATCCTACGTGCCCCTTCCTATACCAGCCACCCGATGATTTATTTTCGTTCCGTTTTCTTCTGGACTCACATACCTAAATACTTCCATTTTACTCTATTCTCTCTTCTATAAAAAATTAAAATACTATTTTGCTTCCTGATGATTCTTACTTTTTCTGAGAAATGCATTATATTATTGAAAAAAAATCAGGACAATCCTTTAAGAAGATTTAATGTAAATGTTGTGATTTGTTTATAAATAAGGAATAAAATGCAGGGTAAGAAGAGCATCTTGGACCGGGTCACAGCAGAAAATCACACCCAGGTCCTCAGTTGTCTTGATTCTTAGAGAAGGGATCAAGCTCATTGATCCAGAAGTCTATTACCATATCACAAATCACCCCACAAGTCAGTAGCTGAAAGCATCCATTGGATTCTGTGTACTTACTTGGGGGGTCAGGAATTTTGAAAATGTTTGGTTGAGTTTTATTGGTGTCTCCTGGGTTGCAGTCAGGTAGGGGATGGAACAGGAAAACCTGAAGGAGCAAGTAGGGCTGGACAGGGCCCCCTCTGCTCTCTGCTTCTTTTTCCCGCTTCTTCATGTAGCGGTCCCTTCAAATAGGAGGGTGTCAGGAAGTAGATTGATTACACAAGTGCTCAGAATTCTAGCTTGAGTATTCAGGCAGCAAACTGGAAATCACCTTGTCTTTTTGTCCTGGCCTCAGATGATACATAGCACCATTTCTACCATCTCACTGCTTACAGAAAAGATAGGAAGTCTCCCAGATCCATTGGGAAGAGACACAGACAACAGCTCCCAGTGGGCACAGCATTCAAATCACAGCGAAAGAACACAGCGGAAGCATAATGCTGCTGTGGCCATCTCTGCAAAGCACATTCCACCTGGTTCATCTCCCACTGATTTTCCAATACTCCAAGGACTATGTTTTTTTCTGTTACTAATATGATCTTTAAATTGGAAGCAAAGCCTTGATCCAAGAAAACCTATACATTTCCATCTCTCTCTTTTTCTCTCTGTCTGTCTCTCTGTCTCTCTCTCTCACACACACACACACAAATAATTCTCATACAGGCAGGTAATAATTACTAGCACAGTCTCTGCAACTGACCTACTCGCCTTTGAATCAAAACTCAGCCACTTACTCGCTATAGGAACCTGGGCAACTTACTGTAATTATACAGCATCAGCCTCCTCATCTGGAAAGTGGTACGTCTCAATGACTGTTCGTTGAAAATAAAATAAATCAATACATGTGAGGATCTCAAAACGGTTCATGGCATGTCATAAACAAATGGGTTAGTTATTATTATAGTTTTCACATGGGATTTAAGAAGAAGCAACCAAAGGGCAGTGGGATGGCAGTAAAGGGACAAGAGAGAGGAAAGACAGATGAGTCGCAGAGCTGCTGAAGTACATGAGGCATCTTTAGGGTCAAGGGAGGCTCTGGGATTCCTTGCTTTTTAAAAGACATTACGCTAAGACAGCATTTCCCAATCTTTTCTCACTGTTCAGTTTTGCTATGCATGATCCAGGATCATGTTTAATACCTGAGTGTCCTCAACATGAGTGAAAACATTATATAGTGTAGACTGCAACTTAATTAACCTTTTTTTTAAGAGAGAGGGACGGTGAGAGAGAGAGAGAAAGACAGAATCAGTTTTATTTAGTTTTTCATGTTGCCTTCGTTGCTCGAGACTTGTTTCTGTACGTGGTGCTGGGGTTTGAACTCGCATACTGGTGTATGCCAGGCAATCACCATAACTGTGGAGCCACCACTCCAGCCCCTAATTAACCTTTCTTAAAAGGCATATGAAACTAACTTGTATTTAACTTTTAGTAGTGACTTATTTTAGAACTGTACCTCATGTTCAGGTGTCTGATGTGGCTGCTGCCTTCCCTCCGGACCTCTTTGGGCCCACTTGGCAATGCAGCTCCATGAACCCTTCAAAACCTTGCATGTCTAACCACAGGGCAGCCTCTTTGAGGGTTAGCGTTTCTCTGAGAGTATTTCTCATGAACCATCTTACCTCACCTGCATCTGGACTCTTTCCTCCTGGGCCCCATGGTCTCCACACTCACCAGCTTGGGTCCTCCACGGCAGGGTCACTGCTTATGTCGTTCCCTGTTGGAATTCTGCCCCCTTCCCTCTCTTCTTGGGCCCTCACCCAGCTGTGCTCAAGCTTCACTTCTTCAAAGAAACTATCCAAGTTCCCAGCTGGGGCCCCATCTGCCACTATTTACTCCCTGGCTATCACAGAACTAACCTTATTAACCCTTTCTACAAATGAACTTTTAGAATCTTTTCTATGAGTCTCTCACTGTATCTGCTCAGTTCATAATGGTGGAATCTGGGCTAGTCTGTGGTTATGATTCTATGACCAGCCTGCTAATTCCCCACCTGACATTTTAATAGTTACTATTGACTGATTGAATGAATCTCTTCGGAGAAGCTCTGCCCTGGACTTATTAGGAAAAATCATGTGCTTTCCCAAGAACAGTCTATGGAAACAGAAGAGGCAGGCAGATGCAAAGTTCCTTCCACCAGAAACCGGTCCACTCTCCTCTTTGGTTTCCTTCTGTGGCAATTTCCTCAATCCTTCCAAGAGGTAGAAAACAGAGGGAATACTAGGAAGGTAAGAAATGACGAAAGATGAGTCAGAGGAAAAGGAGGAAGAAACAGGAGTCAACTGTCTAAACCAAGAGACGTACATGTAGAAGGTGAAGTGACACCTGGAAACTCCCATTAACTTCAGGCGATTCAAAATTTGTTTTTGTCTTTAGAATGTCAGGGTGCAACCGTAAATTATGTAACTTTTGTATTACCTTTTATGATTTTCCTTCTTGTTGATAATGCTAAATTTAGTTCCATTGGTGACCAGAATACAACAGTCTGGTTTTCAAAATTCAAATGACATTTTTTTCTAATTCACTAAAATTATTAAAAAAAAAAAAAAACTCCAGTAATCACATCATTTATCATTTAGCCTTCATATGAATATTTCTGGGTGTGACTCAAACCAAATTGCTCCTTGCATTTTCAGATCTTCTTCTTGTAGTTTCTTACAAAATTTGAAAGGGATCAAGATTTTCCTGTGAAAAGCCAGGGGGTGAGCACTGGAACATAAATACTTGGGCCACACAACTGAGAGACTGTTGATTGCCAGGATCCAGAATCAGATGGAGTGAATCCTTGTGTCCTCAAGACAAGTAAAATTTCTGCACAAGCTTTCTTCTCCTTGAAATATTGAGATAGAAATCAAAAGAAAAGATCAAAAGTACAGCTTTCTCTCTTCTGAGAGAATTTTTTGGGACAGGTTCAATTGTCAGAGAGGGATGTGCAGTCTTTGGTTAAGCTCATGATTCCATTCAAAATGATTGTCCAGAAGAAGTAAATCATGCCACAAGTTGGGGAGTTGGTCCGTGTCATATCAATCCTTTTTTCCCTTTATTGTAAAAAGCATTTTAAAGAATATACTTTTTTTAATATTCAGAATTCATCAATGTATGTTTTATATTCAGTTCTAGAGCAATCCCTGGCTATTGTTGAATATATCAGCCATAAGTTCATATGTTAGAGACTTCATTCCCCAAATTCATATTATTGGTACTTGGAGTTGGGGACTTTGGGAGGTAATTTGGATGAGATCATCGGGGTGGGAGGCCCAGGTGGCAGTAGTGGCTTCCTAAGAAGAGGAAGTGTGCCCCAAGCTAGCATGCTGGCTATGTCTCTGTATGTGATATCCTTTACTATATTAGGATGTAGCAAAAAGGACATGCCAAGAAGATGCTCTTGAACTTTCCAGGCTCCAGAATCATGCACTATGCAAACCTCTGTTCTTTATAAATTACCAAGTCCAAGGTACTCAGTTACAGCAACAGAAAATGGACTTGGACATCCTTTTATAAACATTGAGGACATTGCCATATTTTATTGTGGTCCCAGACAGTAGGTTTGATGTGAGCAGAGAAATCTTTCCACTGGGTGAGCAAGTGGTAATCCCAGGAGAAAGTAGGAACTGAAAAGTACTGCCCCTTTCATAAGAGGCAAAGCAAAGGTTACAGTGTCTGTTAGCATATTGAATAGCATTTCTGAAATATCATAAAAAAGGGAAATGTCGTAATTGAAAATACAGCACAGGAGAAGGTCTTGGTAGGAAGCGGTCCCTAGAGAGGCAACTGAAGCCATCCTGGATTTGTAGGGACAGAGATGTTGCTGAGTGAATCTAACACATCGACTCTGCTCCAATGGAGTGAGGGTGGAAGATGAAGCTAGAGAGCTGGTCATAAAAGCCCTCCATGGGGGAAGGCAAGCTGCTCCTTCTCATCAGGGTCCTTGACAGAGCATTTGAGCACAGTAGGTAACCTGCAGTTAAGAGCAAATTAGCAATAGCTGCCTTCCCTTGAAACCCTCCAGCCTTCATACAGGTATAGAGAGATGGGCAGATAAAGACACCTGTGGGCTGGGCAGTCCAACAATTAGCTCCTCATCAGTATCTGAAACAAGCTGAAGAAAGGTGATATTAGAATTGATTTATTTACACCACCCATTAGCAACCAAGTACAAACTGAATCACAAAATGGCATGTTTAAGGCATTTTCCCTGATTCACATCAAGCCTGAAAATGGAAAGGTGTGCATACTCCTCGTCTCATGCTATAACAACTGTTTTGCAGTCAATATATGTATCATAACACACCAGGCATGGCAGAATGAAGATATTTTCAGTTGCATAACAATTCAGACAATGTGTTGAGTTATTATATGATTGAACCTAGGGTTGCTAAACCACTGAGTCACATCTCCAGCTCTTTATTTTTTAATTTTGAAACAAGGTCTCCCTAAGTTCCTTAAGTTCTTGCAAAGTCACTGAGGCTGGCTTTGAACTTGTAATCCTCCTGCCTCAGTCTCCATATTCATTTTTGATGTCAAAATTTACTAAGCTATTAATTAGGTCGTGTGAAGTGCATATGTTCTGATCCTATCTAGAAAAGCAGTCTAGGGGCTAGAGTGGTGGCTCAGTGGTTCCAGCGCTTGCCTGGCATGCACAGGATGCTGGTTCCAACCCCAGGACCATGTACACAACAAAGTGTCTGAGCAACAAAGGCCATATGAAAAACTAAATAAAATTTGATTCTCTCACTATCCCTTTCTCTTAAAAAAAAAAAAGCAGTCTAAGAAAAGAGAAAGTCAAAGTCAAGGCCTGATCATTTATGAGAAATGACTTCTGAGGTCATCTGGCCTCTTGTGAAACTAACCTTTTTCTCCTTTTCCCCCCTTTCGTGTTAAACATTCTTCAGGCCAACATGCATCAAGATGAAACTGAAACTTGTCCCTCTGGACAGAATCCATGATGTCAAAAGGTGTGTGCATGGTAGAAGGGCACAGAGAAGAGTAAGCTGTGGATCCGCTCATCCTAACCAAGTCAGCTGAGCCCCAGAACTGCAGGGGGACACTCAGAACCCAGACTTCCTAGAGCACTGTGAAGCCAAATGAATTCAACTCAATTCTGCTATATTTATAGCAATATTGTTAGGATGTCAAAGAAAGCAAACAAAAGGAACAGTGTGTGATAAATGACCACCATCATTAAAAAGAAAACAACAATTTCGTGAAAAGAAAGATTTGGATTTGAACTTGGAAAGAAATCATTATTAGTTGATTCATTAGATGAGAATTTTACGTCCTTAAACTAGGAACTGAGAAATAACCTAGGAACTTAGAATTGAATAAGATTTTTAAAAATTGAATTTATCAATCCATTTAATAACTCACATACGACTGAAGTTGTATGATAGAAAGTGGAGGAACCTTACAATCTTTTGTCCCAACTTTTTACTCAATATGTAGAATTATTGGTGTTTTTCTCCATCATGATTAAAAAGATGTATATTTCAAGTCATTTAAAACAACTGATTCAATTGAGACCTCTGATAATATAGTGATTATTTTTTCTTTTCACAGATTTTTGTCTTTAAGACAGCAAGTTGGAACATTCTAGCAGGCAGATTAGATGTCTCCCATCTGTTTATTCAGCTTGACAATAATACAACGAGATTTCCAACTAAGTCCGGGCTGTATCAAGAGGGCAACATCTTATCGTGGAAAGAGGATGAGATCATGGCAGCATGATCAGCTAGGGGTACAGAAGTAACCAGGAAATTTGGATGCTTACTCCTGACATCAAAAGAAATACAGTGCTGAGGATTGCAAATATAAATTTACACTTGCAAGAATAGCATAAAGATAATTTTAAGGGAAAGCACATACATGGGCCTCTCCAGAACCTCACCGGGCCCTGCACTGCTGGGCTTATCAATGTTAGAGTGTGTGGCAGGCATATCTTAACACCTCTGGTCTCGAGTTGGGGTTACTATGCCATGAGATAAGTGCCCTGGAAGCAGCTCCGTATCTGGTTGCTCCCATTCGTTCAGTTATTCAAGTCTTGAGTATTTAGGGAGAGATCCGTGTGCTAGGCACAGAGCCTGCAAGCTCATCCTGGGATACCTTGCCTGCATGGAGCTGACCCCCGACCTGTCCATCTGACTGTAGCAAGTACCTGCTTATTTTGTTAATTCTTTGAGGATTGACCTTAAGTTTACAGATAAGGACTCTTATGGTTGTATGCATCCTCAGTGTGTTCCTCTGCCACAAGGAGTATTTGATAAACAAATGACTTAATAGCACTAGGAACCAGAATGAAGGAGGACTGGGAATGCCTTGAAGAGTTGCAGGAGACTACCTTGCATCTGGGGCCACCTTAAGCCTCGGAGGTGCATCCATCACAATTCCTGAGTTGCAGTAATAATAACCAACCGCAGACCTAGACACGACAGGTGAGGCTCAGTTTTGCCAGGAAATCCTCCCTGGTGAGAAGGATGGGTCTGTGTTCATTTCCCTACCTGCCCCAAACATACTGGAGCCTCAGGAAATGTCTGGATGCTTAGACTCTGCAAAACCAATAAAATAAAATGCAGAACTCAGCTAAGCCCTTTGAGGGTGTGATAATAACCTGGTAAAAAATGCCTCTTTACCAAGTAATGTAAGGTATGTCACAGTTTGCCTGGCTTAACCAGTTAGGCTAGAGCAACAAAACACCCCCATAGTGAGGCGAGGCACCTTGGAATTAGGGCTGTATTTACTGATAAGCAGAGGGACGAGCCCTTCCTCCCCCATAGAGATGATTACACATTAGCTAGTAAAAATGAGTCATTTTACGCCCTAATTACGTGGTTCCTGGAGAAACTTGCAGTATCTCTTCTGACTCCTCATCTGTTGCTGAGTTTGTCATTAAAGTGACCTAACCCTGCTTGTATTTTTAATCACACTGTTTCATATCTTGCAGTTCAAATTCTGTGCCGATTGCATGGAGTTCCCTGTGACATCAGTAATAACTGACCTATTTATCTCTGCCCCCAGGCTGCTGATCTGAAAGTAGAGGTTTAGAAGAAAGAAATCAGAAATCCTTACCTTCTTGAGTACATGATTAGCAACAGGAAAAACCCAGAATGAAGCAGATGAAGTCTTCTGAAAACCCTAACTCTGTGCAACTGACCAACTAGGGAGAAGTCCCTGGGAAAGTTACAAAAGCCCCATTTAAGGTCTGATCAATGTCTGTTTGTAATCAGAAACAAACATGCTTAACGCTCACACACCTTCAGTTGAAAACCTCCCCAGCAAGTTATGGAAGGAACACAGGTCCAATCCCTGAGTTAACAGAAACATTACATCATCTGCAAACAACTCCATTAACCATTCAGACCTTGAGGTCAGGAATCCTTTTACCCGGTTTCTGGTAGTTTCTCAACTTTCAAAGCAATTACCAACATGATCCCCTTTGTCTCTTCAGGCAGGCAGCCCAAGGCAGCTCTGCCTAATCGATACAAGAAGGGAATCTCAGGACTTCTTTGGAATTTCTGAACAATGGGTGGCACTATGATTTCAATTTCAGAAAAACTACTAGTGGCAACTTATATGGTTGTAAATATGAAAATAAAATCAGGAAGCATTTCAGAAAAAAATAATGAGTACGTCATTTCCTCAGAGTCCATGGCTAAGAGATAATAAGAAAAGATTGAGATTCCATCTCCAGCAGAAGCTGCTGAAACTCTTCAGGAGTCATGTGGAATTCTTTGGGGTCAGCCAGACAGAACTGCAAGGCAGCCTGGTGAGACAATGACCACAGTTGTCTGCCATCTGCTGTGGCAGTTTGAGTTACCATCTCTTCCTTCCTTTCATGCAGTTAGAGTGCTCAGACATCCTCCTTTGCGAAGTTTTATGTTTTAAATAATGCTAAATAAGGAAGATTTAAATTCAAGCATGTAGAACAATCAACTCTGTGGCTAAGAATCCCAGGAACACAGATGCTACTGAAAAGGAAGTCATTCGAAGCACCCAGAAAACCACTGCTAGGTAACATGACATGTGAGTCCCTGTCCCTCAAGAGGGACACCATCACTATTGTTGGCTTCAAATAATAGAGGAAGGAAGGGAAAGGATAAGCAGAGTCATATGTTTTCACCCGTGTGGGTCCAGACACAGGCAAATTCAGAGGGGGTCCACTTGGGGTAAGGATTACTTTGAGCTGCATTTGACCTCAAGAAAGTGACTCCTTTCTAACTACAGATCATTAACCTGATTGGTTATCTCACTTACAGAGAATGGATCAGTCCAGCTGGTGAAGCCATCAGGAGCTGCCTGCAGAGCTGGGTGCCCCCTTTAAGAACTCAGGAGTCAATGTTACTTCCTCTAATGCCATTCCATGTCTGCACAGCGGAAAGTAGATTTGCTCTTAAAAAGTTAAATGACTTAAACAAATCAGAAAAATAATATTGCAGTGAAAATAACGTAGTAAAGTTAGGCCATATTAACTTGAAAGGGATTAGATAGTGGAAAATATTTGGGTCTTTAATACTACATTTGGTCCTCTAAATGAAATGATCAGTATCATTTTTCTTAGTCTGGGAGTCTCACAGTACTTGACATGGAAATCTGGTACTTCCATGGCCTTCAGCATTTATGATCAATCATAAATGATCATTCATATGATTGATCATAAATGCTGATGGCCATAAAAGAGCTTTTGGTTTTCTTTTCATATTCTACTTCCTTTCCCTTTTTTCTTTACTCATTCATATACTACTGTAACTTTGTCCAGTTGTTATGTACACTTCTTTAAATATGATTCCTCTACATGCTTTCTCAATATTATCTCTTGTTTTCTTAGAAACAACATGGTTTTTATTTTTTCAATTTTTCCTTCTATACTATGACTTCAACGTCTTCTGTTTCATTTTGTTTCTTGCTCCTTTCCCTGAAATTAGAATAAACTTTATCTCAGAGGTAGAAGACATTGCTGACCCCTCCCTATCCTATCATTACTAACTTAACTCTCATTACTAAAGGTTGTTTCTTCCCCTTTTGGAGTAGTGAGAGATTTTCCTTTGATGTTTCTCCATTCCTCACCCCCTCTAAGCAAGTGCAATGTGGTCCCTTGGTTTCTGCTCCAAGAAGCCACTAGAACAACTCCATCAACATCCATCAAAAATGCTTCCTTCTACAACATTCGCTCTGCACAGTTGGTTTGAGTCCCATGATGCAACCCTGCTGCTCACTTCCTTCTGCTCTGCTTGCTTCCCCTCAACTCTTTCCTGAACCCCAATTAGGTGGAATTCCCCCACATTTTAATAGTATGTGGTTTTCTGTTTGATTTGCCTGAATATTATAACCACATCTTAAAGTTTCAGCAAGTTTTATTAAGAAATATCAGAGATGATATGGCAAGATAAATCCCAAATACTTTTCATAAATGAAGAAACTTCATGTAAAGTCATTTTTTACATCATCAGTGCTAATCCCCTTCTCAAACTTCTAATTCGTGGGTCAAAGACACATCCATTCATCAAAACACTGTTAGTAAAACTAATTAACAAAAAATAATAGTCTATTTTTAATATAACATCAGGAATTTCAAATATTTCATTAGTCATTTTGTCAATAAATAGTTGCAGGTGTTGAAGCATAAAAAATGTCAGACTCATAACTTTATTACAGAAAGATATAACAGAGTGTGTAAGGATTTCGCTCCTCATCAAAATGCTTATTATTACACTAGTTACCCACATACTGTGTCAGCTCTACACTCTGCCCTCTGCCTTCAGCCTTCAGTGCTGTGATGCTGGAGGTAGGACTGGCAACATCCAATAGAAACTTTGCCAATAGGGGATGTGAGATGGAACCCGCAAACCGGAGGAGAAAGAGGACAGGAGTCTCTTCCTGTGTGCTGCCTGTTTGCTTCCTGCTTCCGAGATGATTGCAGCAGAAATGCTGCTTCTCTGGGGCAACAGGAATTCTTCCCTGTAGCAGCTGACATCACTGTGGAGTTTTCCTTTCACTTCCAGGCGATCCTTATTGTACATCCCAGCCCCATCCTCACCCGGCCCCTGTGACATCCTCTCCAGGTTCTGACTCCAGGGTCCTGCAGCCCATACTCTAAACTCAGAGATACTAACTGTGGACAGGCCGCTGGCTCTCCTCAGAGATCTGAGGAGAGTGTGGGGAAATCCACCTAATTGGGGTTCAGCTACACAGGCCCTTCTTACAGGTCTGTTCTTCAATCCATGCAAACCTTTCCTTTTGTGCTCCTGTCTGGAGGTGGAGGCTCCTTCTGTAATTGTTACCAAAAGGATCAGTTAGAGTTTTCATTTTACCATTTCACTTAAAAATATTATCAATGGTTCTTCATATTAAATGCTCTTGGTTTCAGTAACTAAAGTGGCTTCTGTCTTCTAATCAGATCCTTTCAAACTTCTCTTAAAAACAATTATCACCAATCAGAGAAGCCATTGCTTGAGAAGTGTGTACCAGAATTCATGCATATGATTTTCTCACAATTGTTGTTAACCAAAAGCTTAATAAAGCACATTTTCAAATGGGGTTTAATTGACCACTGAAATCTAGAGAGGAATTGCTATAACTCTAGATCAGATTCACATGCTGACTAATCTTTTACTCCATGGAGCTGATGTTTGGTGGACATTCAAGCCCCGCTAACAAGGCCAGGGCCTTCTTGCCCTAGTTTTGCAGGGAGAGTTGACTGCTCCTAGCTCACACTTGAGTCACTATAGGAATTTTCTTCAGCTTGTGATAACAGATAGGCTCAAGGCTGTGCTTCCTGGTTGGCCCAATGATTGGCCCATTCAAGGGTTCAAAGCTGTGGTACCCTGTTCTTGTCTGGGAATATCTCTGAAGTACCGTCGTCCCTGTTTCTGAGCTCCTGAGGAGATAAGTCCTCCATGCCAGCTGCATCCCTGTTCCAATATTCTCTCTGACCAGTTAGATAGGCATTTTTCATGCTGTTCACAAATCTTTGTTGGCTTTCTCAGTGATGTACCCAAAATATGTATGGATGTCTTCCAATGATTCAGCACCTCTTCTCTGTGACAAAACACCCCAAGGAGACTGCATGGAATGTGTCATACATGCTAGGAAGATGGGAACACTAAATGTGTATGTTGCTACTTGGACAGATGTTCCTTCTCCAGGAAAAGGGGAATGGGTAGAGTCATCAAAACCAAGAAAGGAAAGGAGAGCTAAGATCCTCAACTTTATCAGTCATGGCAAAAATCTACCAAAGCAAAATGCAGCTTGATAGCAAACGATCTGAGACACCCTCAGAAAAAGTCAAATAAAATATGGATTTTTTTTTAAAGAGAGAGGGACAGTGAAAGAGACAGAGAAAGAGAGAAATAACTTTATTTAGTTTTTCACATGGCCTTAGTTGCTCCAACACTTGGTTGTGTACGTGGTGCTGGGGTTTGAACCTGGGTCCTCATGCTTGCCAGACAAGCACCGAAACTGCTGAGCCACCGCTCCAGCCCAAATATGGATTTTTGACATTAAATTTTATCACAAAATAGCAGAAACAAGCCACTCAGAGTATAAGCGCAGTCTTTCTCCTTTCATAAAACAAGACTCCAGATATGAAGAAACTTTCCACATGGGAACAGAATAAAGATGAGGGCCAGCAAAGGACACTGGGCACATAGATGATACCAACACCAATTCAGATTTATAGAGTGCCTGGGGGTGATTTTAAGGATCCACTATTGTTGTTGTATTTGGAGATGGGGTCTTTGTAGAAGTAATTAAGGCTAAATGAAGTCATAAGGGTGGGATCCAGTTCCAATGGCATAAGTGTCCTTGTAAAAGGAGATAGGAGAGGTCCTGTTCTCTCTCTCTACCATGTGAAGGAACAGTGAGAAGGTGGCCCCTTCAAGGTAGAGAACCTCATCGGAAGCTATAGTCCCTTGATCTGAGACTTTCTTAGAAACAAATATCTGTGCTTTATGCCACAAAACCTATGATATTTCTTAATGAAAATTAGTTGGTTAAATGGTTACTATAATATTTCTACTTACATAGTTAAACTCAAAATTTTAGAATTTGGTCCTACCTAACTCCTCTGGAAATTATCTTAAGTTTCCTGATGTTCACAACTCTTATTGAACTGATGGTAGCTGATTCTTATTGTTAAGCTCTTTCTAGGATCAGATCTTAGCGTGATGCAGAGATCTTAGGCCTCCTGAATGTTTCTTAATGGATAATCAAACCATAATAAGTTGATAATAAACATAGGCAAAGTGGGAAGCAAATCATAAAATTAAAATATATGCAAAAGATCTAAACATATATAGGAAGTATTATTCATTTTCTAACAATCGGTGACATTTATTGATAATGATGAAGGCCCTGCTCTAGTCCCTTCGCATGCACTGTTCTGTTTCTGTAACAAGAGCCTTGTGAAAGAGGCATTACAATATCTCTTGCACAAAATTAAGTAAATAATCCAAGGCACAGGACAGTTGAGAAGGTTTCCCAGCCTCAGTCATGAAAGAGTGTGGAGCGTGGATTTGAACCAGGGGCTCTGGCAATCCTGCGAGCACCTTACTGACCAGCCTGCTCTTTTCTCCAGGGAATTGCTCAAGGTTGTTTTGCTGTTGTCACCTTGAGCACAACTCCTGTCTATCAAAACACGTTTTCATAGAAAGAAAATTACTCCACATTGCAATAGCTGTGGAAAAGCACAGTTTCCTTTTCATACACTTTCATGTTTGCACAAAACAAACATAAAAGAACGATCTAGGGCTGGAGTGGTAGCTCAGCGGTCACGACACTTGCCTGGCATGTGCAAGTCCCTGGGTTTGAATCCCAGCACCACATACACAACTAAGTGTTGGAGCAATGAAAACCAGATGGAAAACTAAATAAAATTGATTCTCTCTCTCTCTCTCTCTTTCTCTCTCTCAAAACAGAATGGTTTAATAGTCTCAGGAAGTGTAAACCAAGGGGTGTTTGGGTTAGGGATTAGGAATGGTATATTGACCACTAAACCAACTATTTGCTAATTCTCCCTTATTTCTTTTTTCTTAGTGCTACAGCACTATCAATGATATTATTGGATAATATTAATTTTTAACCAATAAGACTCAGAGAAAAATACATACAGATTTCTTGGCTAACTATCTGCATTCATTTGTATATGTTGTGGGCTCAGGTATTTTTCTGCATTTAGATGCTCTTCTCTTTTATTAGTCGGATAGTTCCTTTATAAATTATATAATATTCAACACCTCTATACAATATTCAATAAGCACAGAACATTGAGAATTGTAATCCATCCGAGTTGGACATTGAGTTTATAATATTTCAATGACTACTTATGTTATTTCCTTCCACACCACTATGCCAGATTTTTACACAACTACCTAAAAATATTATCCATGAAAGTTCCCTTAGTATAAACACACACACACACACACACACACACACACATACACACACACACATCCATAGAGTTGGAGAGACAGCAATGCTACCACAGTGTGACTTCTTCTACACATCCACATCAGTGTCAGGAATAATACACCTGCTATTTCTTGCACACTTGGTATGCGCTGGGTACTACTCTAAGTGTGGTTCGTCCACTGGCTCCTGGGAATTTTACATGTTAGTGATGTGATATTTCATGAGATGTTGATCTGAGTCTTTGATTGACAGTTGGGCCATTTTTCACAGCATCTGAGCCTCTGCTAGAAAACTTGCTACTTCCTCTTCCAAGGAAATCGATTTTGTTATAACTTTCTTATTGTTTTGAGAAGAACAAATAAACTTGTTTTATTATGAAGATAATGCCAGTTGAGTGAAGACATTCAGCATAAGAATAAAAATGAAAATTATTATTTATTTCATTATAGTTATTAGAAACATTTAATCCCTTAGTCTTGGAATATCATATAATTCTCTAAACAATGAGATCATAAACAAGGAAAACCCAGGGGACAAAATCCCCTAGAAACCCCTAAATATTTTTTAGAGCTTTCAAATACAATCCCCTTTAAAATTATGACACCAGAAAAGAGTTAGTTGCCACTACAATGTTCCCATGCAAGAAATATTGCTATTATAATAATTAGTAAAGTTCCACAGGGTTTTAAAAGTACAAGGGAACTTAATTCTTTTTTAGGAATCAACAAGAAGAAATGATACCTCAATTTCTTGGAGAATTCTGAAGTATTAATTACAATATAAGTTTTGATAACATTGTAGAAGTTGCTTCTAAACTTATTCATATGTCAGTCATTGGTTTTCTAATTTGAGCATTAATCTGTATTGATAATCAATTCTAATTTTGTATACACTTTTCCTTATATAATTGAATCATGTTGATCCTAAAGTTCATAGACAACTCAAAGTAGCTGAACTAAATTTGGTTAGTGACTATGTAAATTGATGACATCTATTTTACATTTCCTAATTCTTCATATGTCCCAAAGAAGAAAGTGTCTCACATTTGATCACTGAAAAGAACACAAGAGAATCAAGCCATTCTAATTTCTTCATCTAATAAGAAAGCCAATTTTAGAGCAAGATCCCCAAATATCCCCAGGTCCAAGCAGTGTAGGAATCCATTGTGAAGAGCAGTGCCTTCTGGTTATAATCTTAACAAAGTTGAGAAAATCTATAATTTGAGGAGCTCTGAACCTTCTTATTTAAGGTGAGCATGAACCAGCAACTCAGAAATAGCCAGGGAAATTATCAGCCATGTAGAAACTTAGTCCCCGCCCAGACCTGCTAAACCAAAATCTGGCTCTCCACCGGGTCCCCAGGTGACTACTGCCACATGGAAGGTTGAGAAACACTGGGTTAGGTTGTGCTGCTATCTTTTCCCTGAGATCGGGAACAGGCCTCTCTTTCTCTGGGACTTTCCATATTACAAGTCATCTGACCATCTGGGGACCTACAGTGACTATGGTTTTTGGGAACTTTGATGGTTAACCTCTCTTGAACCAAAACCATTAAAACAGTCTGCTGCAAAAATCCAGGAGGCATGTAGGTAGTGGGGCAGGAACCTGAAGAAGCTCCGCGGCCGGGTGCTGCACCTGATGTCCAGCTCCTTGTAGCAGCAGAGGGATTTGGCTTTTTCTTTTTTTTTTTATTAGTTGAATATAGATTAACAATTAAGGAGGAATCATTATCAAACAATCAAGAACAAATGGATATTCACATAGTAAGCCAAGGCTGATGCCATTCCATGGTTTCCCCCCTTGGGTTCTCCATGGTTCCATGTTTCCCTCAATTAACCCCTGTGTTAAATGGACTTCTATCAGAGGTTGGAGGTTTCCCTCTGAGTTGATTTCTCCATACTCCCTCCCTCCGGTCTCCTTGATATCCTTCCTAATCCCTCCCCACATGCCTGCCCCCTCCCTACTACTCCTAGCATCCTAGGCAAGGTTCCCCCTGTTCGTGTAAAAATTCATACCTGTTGAGGGTATCATTAGCTTAGCCATCTAACCTACCATTTCCAGTTGTAATCTAGCTTCCACAAATGAGAGAAAACATTCAACCCTTGAGTCTCTGAGATTGGGATACTTCACTCAGCATAATTTTTTCCATCTCCATCCATTTGGCTGCAAAAGCCATAATATCGTTTTCTCTAATGGCCGAGTAGTATTCCATTGTATATATGTACGAAAATTTTTTAATCCACTCGTCAAGTGAGGGGCATCTGGCTTGGTTCCATAGTCTAGCTACAGTAAATTGAGCTGCTATAAACATTGATGAAGCCGTATCTCTATAATATGCTGATTCTAACTCTTTTGGGAAAATACCCAGGACTGTGATAGCTGGGTCATAAGGTGGTTCCAGCCCTAATTTTTTGAGGATTCTCCACACTTCTTTCCAGAGTGGCTGAACCAGATTGTAGTGTCACCAGCAATGTGACAGTGTTTCTCTTTTCCCACAGCTGCTCCAGCATCTGTCGTTGTTCATATTCTTCATTTTTGCCACTCTAACAGGAGTGAGGTGGAATCTCAGTGAAGTTTTGATTTGCATTTCTCTTATTGCTAATGATGTAGCACATTTTCTCATATATTTATGGACTTTCTGCACTTCCTCCATTGAGAAGTTTCTTTTTAGTTCTGTAGTCCATTTATCAATTGGATTATTTGTGATTTTGGTGTTTAGTTTTTCAGTTCTTTGTATATTCTGGATATTAGTCCTCTATCCATGTAGATGTAGATGTAGCAGGAAAAGATTTTCTCCCATTCTGTAGGATCTCTCTTGACACTATTAGCCAATTCTTTAGCTGTGCAAAAGCTTGGTAGTTTAATCGTATCCCATTCATTTATTCTTGACTTTACTGCTTGCACCATGGGCATTTTGTTAAGGAAGGTGCTGCCCACCCCTATGTCTTGTAGTGTTAATCCTACTTCTTTTTCAAGTAAATTTAAAGTTGCTAGATTAATATCCAGATTTTTGACCCATTTTGATTTAATTTTTGTGCAAGGGGAAAGGTAAGGATCCAGCTTCAGTTGTCTACATATGGCTGTCAAATTTGTCCAACACCATTTGTTGAACAGGCTATCTTTCTTCCACGCCATGTTTTTGCCCCCTTTATCAAATTTCAGATAGTTAAAGGTATGGGGGTTTGTCTCAGAATTCTCTATTCTAATCCATTGGTCTTCAATTCTGTTTTGATAGCAATACCGTGCTGGTTTTGTTACTGTGGCCCTGTATTATAATTTCAGGTCAGGAATTGAGAAAGCCCCTGCTTCTCCCTTCTTGCTGAGTAATCTTTCACCTAATCTGGGTCTTCTATTATTCCATACAAACTTGAGAATTGCTTTGTCTATATCTGTGAAGAATGGCATTGGTATCTTGATGGGGATTGCATTAAATCTGTATAGGGCTTTGGGTAGAATAGCCATTTTGATTGTATTAATTCTGCATAACCATGAACATGGAATGTTTTTTCATCTACTCAGGTCTTCTGCAATTTCCTTTTTACGTGTTTGATAATTTTCACTTTAGAAATCCTTAATATCCTTTGTAAGGTTGATGCCCAAGTATTTTATTTTTTTGGAGGAGATGGTGAATGGGACAGATTTCCTGATTTCTTTCTGCGGACTTGTTGCTGGAGTAAAGGAAAGTTAGTGATTTATTGGTGTTGATCTTATAGCCAACCACTTTGCTGAAATCACGAATAAGCTCTAGAAGTCTTCTGGCCGAGCACATTGGATCTTCTAGGTATAGAATCATGTCATCAGCAAATAAAGACAACTTGACTTCATCTTTTCCTATATGAATTCCTTTAATTTCCTTCTCTTGCCTGACAGCTCTGGCAAGGATTTCAAGGACTTATTGAATAAGAGTGGTGAAAGCAGACAACCTTGTCTTGTTTCTGAATTGAGTGGAAATCCTTTCAGTCTTTCTCCACTGAGCATAATGTTAGCTATGGGTCTGTCATAAATAGATCTGACATAGTTAAAGTATCTTCCCTTGATCCCTATCTTCTCCAGGGTTTTGAGCATAAAGGGGTGTTGAATTTTTATCAAAGGCCTTTTCTGTGTCAATTGAGATGATTATATGATTTTTATTTTTAATTCTGATTGAATGGTGAATTACATTTATTGATTTGAGTATGTTGAACCAGCCCTATTTTCCTGGACTGAAGCCCACTTCATCATGATGTATTATTTTTTTAATGAACTTTTGGAGATACAATTAGCTAGAATTTTATTAATGATTTTTTTCTCTATGTTCATGAGGGAAATTGGTCTGTAGTTTTCTTTTCTTGACATGTCTTTGTTGCATTTTGGTATCAGTATAATATTTGCTTCATAAAAAGTGTTTGGAAGAGCTCCCACCCTAGAGCTTATCGAGGATCAGGTTTTTTCTGACCCTGGAGATCAAATTAGTTAAGAAAAGAAGAAAAATCAGGAAAGGCTAATAAAGGCTACCACGTGGCTAGTGTTACTGTTTATTCATTAATTGTTATCTCTAATCCTCCACCAGTACTGGACAATTGGTGCTATTTTTCTTTGTTTTATACATGAGAAAACCCAGAGTCAAAGGAGTGGAGTCAGGGACTCCAAATCATAGAACTAGTAAATGGCCGACCTGAGAACCATATTACTACTAGCCTCCCCCATCTCAGGTGTTGTGGTTGCTGGTTTTGAACTTTAATTTCAATTAATTATTGACCCTCTCCCCAAAGCAGTAAGTTTTTTGCACATGCAAATTATTATTTAAAATCTGCACACCAATCTCCATGAGTGCTAATATTTGGAGGGGAAACCCATTTAGATATGTTCTTTAAGGAAAACATATTCAAAAGGAAAGTGAAAAACGGGCCTCTAAAACGTCTAGTTAAAAGGTCAGAATGTAATGAGTCAGATTTGTACACCTAAGCGGGTCATGTTTTAACACCCTGCAGAAAATGGTGGTACCACAGAATTGGTAAAGCTTCCTTACTTCTCTACTTATAACAACACTCACATTTCCATTTCTTACACTGGCAATCATATTTCCTATGTAAGCTAACACTCACCTGTAGGAGTAGAATATAGTTAATTCAATTAGCAAAAAGATTATACCAGAAAGATGTTGAGAGCTGAGCTAAAGCTCAGTCTCATTTCAGAGAGTCCCTCAATTTTGCTTTAGGTAAGAAGTAAAGATAATTGACAGGGAACTAATATCCAAAATTTAAAAAGCACTCAAAAAATTTATATCAAAAACCCACACAGTCCAATCAATAAATGGGCCAGATAACTGAAGAGAAACTTCTCAGCAGAGGAAACCAAGCAAGCCAATGAATACGTGGGAAAGTATTCTAAATCACTAGTAATCAGAGAAATGCAAATCAAAACTACACTAACATTTCACCTTGCTTCAGTCAGACTGGCAAAGATGAAGAATACAAACTGGAGGGGTTGTGGGGAGATAGGGACACTAGTACACTTTGGTGGAACTATAAGCTAGTATATCTGCTCTGGAAAGCACTGTGAAGACTTCTCAAACAATTAGGGTTGGAGCCACTGTACATACCAGCTATCCCTCCTCTGGGTATTTTCCCAGAGGAGTTAGAATCAGCACATTACAGCGACACAGCAAAATCAGTGTTCATAGCAGCTCAATTTACAGTAGCTAAATTATGGAATCAACCTAGATGTCTCTCACTGGATGAATGAATCCAAAAGCTCTGTATATATATATATATATATATATATATATACACACACACACACATATGTACAATGGAGTTCTACTCAGCTATTAGAAACAACTAATAGGAAAATTATTAGCTATTAGAAATTCAGCTATTAGAAGCAGCCTTTGAAGGTAAATGGATGGCAATGGAAGGAAACATGCTGAGCAAAGTTAGCTAAACCCAGAGTAAAGGGTCAAATGTTTTCCCTCATTTGTGGAGGCTGAAGCTAAACCCAGGCTTGAGTGAAAAGGTAGTCAAACTCAAGTATTCAACCCAGCAATGGCATAGCAACACATAATCTAAGGGAACAATGGACTTGTGGCAGGGTGGCTAGGAGAGATGGAGGATGGGAAAGGGAGGGAATATAGGAAGGGATCCAGGAAGACAACCAACAATGTAACATACTCTTTACTACCAACCAAGAAGTCAAATAATACTTACACAATCATTTAATTCAGGAAAATCATGATTATATAATATATATATATATTTTTTATATATATAGATATATATACATACATATGGATATTTTTATCTGTTACCGGGTACAATATAGAAGAATCTAGAGACTGAGGTGTGGGCAATGTGGAGAAAACTATAGTTTAGGATCAAATACATATCATACCGTTAGTTTGTACACATTTATGATTATGCAACAACTTGACTCCTTAATAAAAAAAAAATTTAAATGCCCTGCTTTAATTTCAGTGAAAATAAACAATGAGCATTTACATACAAAAAAAAAAAAGAATGAATGATAAGCAAATTTAAAGGAAAACCCAAAAACCTAGTAGACTTACTTTTTTCTCTTGTTTCCATCTGGGCAAAAATGAAGTAGTAAAGGTTCCTTGAATTCTATTTCATAACTATTCCTGTGGGGCTGTAAAATAAAAGGCAAACTGGTAGAAATTACTTAAAATGCAAAAATGGCCAAGGGAAGTGCTGCTGTAGGTAGGTAATAAATGACTTTGGAGATTCGGGGAGGCTAAATCTTCCAGACCAACTCAAAAAGTCATTTTAATCCGAAGATGGTAAACCTCTCTCCGTACATTGCTCATGTATTGGAACATCCTCTTATTAAATTATAGTGTTTTATAACTAGCAAATAAAATTGGTATCATATTTACTATGTAAAAATCCCAGCTATTTTTCAAATGTGTATATATATATTTTAATATGAAATGGAAATTTAATATCTAAAGCACCAAGCAATAAAATCAACCCACCTAGTTTCAAACGCTGCTTAAATTATTTTTTGAATTTTGTATCTAATAACATAGTACAATAACACTGAAACAAGATTAACACTGTGATACTATTTGTTTAGGAAACTGAGAGTGTTGCTATGGAAACAGACATTCTGCATATCTATGGAAACAGTGACAGTGTTGTAAATAACGATACTGAAAAAGCAGAACCTAGTAAACTTAGTATTAGAGTTCTAAGAAAAAAATAGAATATGGGGAGGTAGAGGGAGAGAAATTATATCTTTTGGAAAGGAAGCACTATTATACTTTTTTCCCCTCATGATAGGACTTTTAAGCTAAGCTTTCAAAACTCTGATCTTCTATAATCTGTTAGTTACTGTCTTCTCGTTCACTATCTGAATCATAACCTGCTTACACGTAACATGAAAATCCATAGAGCACTTTTGACTCAATTTTAGTTTTGTAGAATTTTATACACCAAATTACTTTCCTAAAAATGCTAAAGTGGAAAAATATGCACTAAGAATATACTTAATTTAATTACTTTTGAGGTTCTAAAGTAATACTTTTTAATGATATGTTCATAATAATCATCAGACAGTTTTAAATTGGGTTATTAAAGTAAAGCTATTTTTTGTGCTATGGACATTTGAAACCATTGGAATACAAATGATTTTGTAATGATTTGTAACTTTGACTCTGGCTACATTGTGTCCCATTGGAAGGTAACGCTGTGTCTTTTTCACCTTTTGCATCCTCTGATATCCTGGAGACTGCTACATACCAAAGAAATAGTCACACAATGTGGAATGAATGAGGAAAGGTTTAAAACAACAGCACATGCTATAATAAGGTGGTATATAAAAACAACGCAATAAAAGGCAAGAGTCTGCAATAATCACACCGTGTGCACAGTTATGAATGCAGGAAACTGACCTCATCTCCTTTTCAAAGACCAGTGATGGTGATACCGGTGCTGAACGAGGCAAGCAACGTGAAGGAAGGGAACCAAGCTGGATCCTGGCCCTGCAAACCCGCTGACCCATTCCACCCGGTGAACTTCCACCACCATTAGGAAGGGGCTCCAGAATGGACATGGGGGTCCTTTCGGAGCGGAGAGTTGTGTTTCCTCCTGACTTACTAGTTTCTCAATTCTCATCAGAGTTTGGCAAGGATTTCATGTTACAACACCATGACAAGGATGTGTCCTGGCATTTTTTAGAACTCTTGTTTTGGTTGTGCTTTAGCTCGGAATTCTGTCACTTTAAATGCCTTCTAGGAGGGCAACAGTGAATATTTCAAATGAGGACTCTGAGTTGGTCATTGGTTTTCAAATTGTGTTTCGGGCCAGGGGTCAAAACTAGGGTGTGCTCTGGAGGGACTGCCTGCTCCTGCCCTCATCAGCTGCTCCCCTCATGTAAACAAATGGCCTCTTTCCACCTCTGCTTCGAAGAAGTGATTGCTCCTTGCTGCCAAAAAGCAAAAACAACCTTAATAAAACCACTAGACAGGAAATTCCTTCAGGGTTTATATTACTGTGTTTCTCTGGTTATTTAGTGTTGAATTATACAAACACGCACACACACACACACACAACATGTTCTTATTCAGTGGACTTTTAAACACTCTTTAACACAGAGCTCAGCATCAGTTCATGTCACCAGATTTGGAGCAACATAAGCCATATATTGAATATTTGTCACATGCTGAGAGCTCTTCTGTGTGGAGACAAGTGTGGAATGAGGACCTGGTGCTCACAGTAGGAACATAGGAGCAGCCGGGTCATGGCTGACTTCAAGGGAAGTGGCCTGTGAAGTCCCAAGGGCACACTCATGGGGCCGCATGCTTCTTCCATGTTCTGCCGTCACTATCCTGAAATTCTTAATTATTTTTTTATTGAACTTGTGTGTTTAAGTGAAGTCCGTTGGGGCAGAGGAGCCCAAGCATGCGTAGAGGAGATGGAGGGCAGGGAAAGTAAGGGATAGGCCTCATGCCCAAGGACATTGTTTCCATCCGCCCAGACGACCGTCACAAAATGCCACAGACTGGGTGCCTTAAACAGCAGGCATTCATCTGTCACAGCTCCGGAGGCTGAAGTCCACGATCCGGGTGCTGGCTCTGTTGGCGCCCGGTGAGGGTGCTCTTCCTGGCCTGTAGTCCACTCCTTCTCCTTGCTGTGTTCTCACATGGTGGGATGGGCAGAGAGACCGCTAACTCACTCTCTGAGTTCCCTCAAAAACACACTAATCATTTTGGATCAGGTTTCCAGCCTTATGACCTCCTTTTCTTTAAACGCTCGCTTTGCCAAATATAACTACCATGGAGTTGGGCTTCAACACATGAACTTTGGAAGGACACATCTCCATCCATTGGAATATTATCCAAGCTTTGTTTATCATGGTAAAGAAAATGGAAGCGATGACAGAGTCTGTTAGTCAAGCACTAGTCTAAGCACTTAATGGAAGCATAATAGTCATTTATTATTCTATTGTCCAAGTTTCCTCCAAAATATGGAAAAGGCCTTGTATACATGAAAGTGGAAAGAATAGCTCATAGTCCTGTGTCTGGGCAGAGTTTGTTGACAACCATGTGAAGCAAAAGACCTCTGCTCACAAAAAGGAATAAAAAGCAATGCAAAAATTACTGATAACATGTACTTTGCATAGTAGGCATGTTTGACAATTTTTCTTTCTGCTCCTCTGTATTTCCCAATATTCTCTCATGAATATTTATTGCTTCTTATCAAAAAAAGCAATTTTAATTATCCTATTAAATTCATTGTCATAATTTTAAGGGTAAAATAAATATGAAACTGAATGCTTTCCACACTAATAAATTGATAAGTTAATACTTTCCATGCACTTGTAAATTTAAATTGAACCACATTATTAAAATTCAAACCTGAAATTTCTAGATTAAAGCTATTTTCTGAATAGCTCTGGATTGTAATTTGAACATGCTAACATTCATTGGTGGCAATCAAAATATCCGTTACAAATGAATAAGAAAGTCATTTACAAGCTTGCTTTAGCAAATTAATCCTTTTTCAATGAAATCTTATATAGTATTGCAACGTACAACTCAGATTGAAACGAAATCCCCATGGTAGAGACTCAGTTGGGCCCTTCCTCCCTCCCATTCTCCTGGAGAGCTCCTGAGGCAGCTGCTAGACCCAGGGTTCCGTGAACAGCAGTTCAAATGCTGTTTAGGCAAGGGTCAGTACTGACTTGGGGACAAGGGTCCTTATTGGCAGACTCAGCTTTACAGGCAACTATTAAAACAATTTCAGGAAGTTGCAGTATGATATTGATGGATTACATGATCTCTAAAATCTCTTCCACCTCTATGAATCTTTAAATCTGTTTTCCTGAACTAACCATGCTAGCACACATTTTTAGATTTTGAAATATGAACCTGAAATATTACAATGGAAATCAATACAAATTTAGAAATGTTGAAGTGATGAGTCCTAATAGCAGAATTCATCACTTCACAATTAATAGAGACTTCCATATTCCCTAGTCCAATGCCTCTTTTTTCTGCAATGTTTCAAAACTCTTACAATTAAAAACATCAACTGTGGCACTACTTTGATAGTTAATTTTATGTGTCAACTTGGCTGAGTCATGGAGCTCATATATGTAATCAAACTGTGTTCTGAATGTTTCTATGATGGTGATTTTAGATGAGATTTATGTATTAAATTGGTGAACTTTGAATATAGCATATTATCCTCCACAATGTGAGTGGGTCTCCCTCAATCAAGTGAAAGCCTGAATAGAATAAAAGGCTGATCCTCCTGGAGCTAGCAGGAAGTCACAGAGATGATGATCTTTGATCTTCATCTGCAACAAGGACTCTTCCTTCTTTTGCAACAAACTATTTTTTGGACTTGAAGTGCAACTCTTTCCTGAGTCTCTAGCCTGCCCATCCCCCCAGCAGATTTTATCTTTCCATGAGCCAAATCCTTAAAATAAATTTCTCTCTTTATCTGTCTAACCTCCTTGTTGTTTCTATTACTCTGAAGGACCCCAACTAATGCATCAACTTTTATCATAAACTGTTTTTGAAAGAAGAGAATCCTTTGTACTGAAGAAAATTCTCCCCGAGTCTCACATCTCTGCACATCTTATTAGCAGGAGCAATGAGTCATTGTTCTCTACTATTTTCCCAAAAAAATGTTTGAAGAATGAAGAATCTTGGAAGACAGAGATAGGGTGTCCTTCAAACAAAGGGCAGGCATCCTAAACTGCCATTGTGAAAGACTGCATCCTTTCCCCAAGTTCAGGTTTGTCCCCTGAAATGCCAACCTTTGTACGAATGTCACCTGACCATCTGAGTCAACCCGACGGGCAAGGAGTAGGAGAACTGAAACTGCGATCCGCTGTGCTTACTGCTACTGCAGAAGGCACACAGTGCTTTTTGGCTTTGACATATACTGTTGAAGTCTTCTGCAAGCATCTGTGAAACTACGGCAAGCCAGCTTGGTGGCTCAAAATAGGGTGAAACATCAGACCCTTTCCAGGTCTTTCCAGCTCATGTAAAATAGTTCAATGTATCTATGATCAGAATCTTGTCAAACACACTCTGTGGTGGTTTGAGAATCCTTCTTTTCAAAGGTGGGATCTGATTCCACTCTCTTTAGTGGGATATAGCTAGTGAGTCACTTCCAATGAGCAGAAGGCCACAGAAGGAATAGTGTGTGATTTCCGAGACTAGATCTAAAGGCCTCACCCCCTTCTCTTCCATCTCCTCCTCCATTTTCTCTTAAGGACACTGGCCCACACTGGTATAGATGCTCAAGGAAGAGTGAGCTGTCTTGGAAAAGGATGTTTCACCCCCCAATCAAGACTTCCGCTGGCTGCAGCCTCAACAGATACCTTGACTACAGCCGAAGACACACTAAGCTGGAGCCACACGACTAGCCGCAAGTATTAAACCACAGAATCTGGAAGATGATAACCGTGCAATAGTTTGAAGCCACTAAGTTTGAGGAGAAATGTACACAGGAAGAGATAACTAACATAACACATCATGGCAAGAATCATATTGAAACAAAATTTTTTCTAGAGGATTTTGCAAATGAAATCATACTAACCCCACAATTGCTCACACGATACAAATAGAAGTATAAAGGTAGTTAGTTTTAAAGCATGCTCTTGGGCATCAGCTTGGAATTAGTGTCCACTTTGTGATCTTGTCAATAGATCCAGAGCAGAGAACTTCAAAGGACATGTAAGCCAGTCTGTGGAGGTTTTCACATACAAAACTACCCATCATCATTTCCTGCACGATGTGAAACAACCAAGAGCAGTCACCCCTTCTCACTGGAGACTTCTGTATGAGTAAATACACAGAGATGGGCATAAACAAATAATCCCCCCCAAAAAAGAAAAAAAAAACCTTGAAATTTTAGTTATGAAATCAGAAGATCTGTTTTTCCTTTTGCTGTGGTATGACCACAGTCAAGTCATTAAAGCTCTCTGCTTTTAAGATGACTTATCAGTAAACCATTAAAATAATGAAACTTAGTTATCAGGGTAATTTTAACAATTAAATGAGAAAGACAGTAGTAACATTTGCCATGTTCTAAACATTGTGTAAAGGGCTTGGATCCATGCTTCCACAACTGTACTTATGTTAACATACTTAAGCCTGCTAGAATCCTCCCTGGGACATTATAGGTAGTCATTAACTTTTACTTCCTTTTTTTCCCATAAACAGTGAATTCACATTTGATCATGTGCCCATGATATCAGTTTATGTGCCCTAAAATAAAATGCATTACTTCCTTTCTCTGTGATGCAAGCTGACATCTCCTTGTAACAGTCTATCTAGAACAAGACAATTCATCCTTGATGATTGCAAAGCACTAAATATTAACATACATCGTACCTATGAATATTTAAAAGTTATTTTGTTTCTGTGGTGGAGGAAACATCCTCACTTAGTCAGGGTCAGGGAAAGGGAAGAGCTATTCACCCCTCCTTGAGGTTTCCACTAGTGCACTCAAGCCTCACACTGCAGTACTAAATATAAGGGGTACACACCCCAAAGGCTGCACAGAAAGACCCATTGAAATACGAGGAAAAATACGAAGCTTCCACATACATTTATTTTTATCTAATTCATTTTAAATCAATGTTTCTGTGCATCTTTTACAATGTTCAAAATGTAATAGAAGACTTTGCATATCTAAAATTGATATATGAATAAATATTAATGTCTTTTGATATTTATGATCCGGACTTTTCACTGATGGGGTTTGTTTCCCCACAATGTTTGGAAAAACCTCTCCTGTAGATCATCGTTAAAATTAGAGTTGCAACTGACACTTAGCAATTACAGGAACTGAGACTAAGCGCAACACACAACTTACCACAAGAATGTTTCACAAAAATACAAGACAAAGTGACAGGATTTAAGAACTATTCCAGAATCATAGATAAGGCTGCTTGGTTCCTTTATCCTTTCCTCCCTCCCTTCCTTCCTTCCTTCCTTCCTTCCATCCTTCCTTCCTTCCTTCTTTGCTTCCTTCCTTCCTTCTGACAAGGTATGAGCTGGAATAACCAAGTGAAAATTTTTCCTGATTCAGAGATGAATAGACCATTATTTGCATCATAGTTTTGAGTGTTTCCTATCTTTGCAGTTCATTGGGAAGAGATCACTGGGTTCCCTGGCAGCTCTGCAGTACAAGAAGTCAAGGAGCTTCATAATTGTACCTCGTCTTTAAAGCATGTCATATATTTCAGCAACAAATGATGAACAATTGTATGGAACCCAACATGAGAAACGTCATCACTCATTCATTTTTATGAGGGCACATTTCACTAAACTACACACAGACATTGATAAACTGTGTGTATGTTTCCAAAACGGTGAGCAGGGTGCTGGGGAAAAGCAATTTGGAACAGATGATGATCTGCTCCTGGTCTTCTAAGCAATGCAGATGACTCACAGACTGTCACATGCTGGCTTATATTAACTTGAAGATATACCCACACATGCAGCAGATTACTATTTTGTGAGCCTCTACCCCATCTCTCCAAAGACCTTTTTAAAATGTGAATCAACTTTTCTACTCATATTTTAATTACCTTGATTAACACATTAGAACTACTCACTGGCAATTTTTAATTCAATAAGTGGAAGTACAAAGCAGATATCTTTATAAACACACATGGCCTAGATAAAGCTCTTTAATTTTTGTTGGTACAGAGAGATAAGAAACTTCTGTGAGTATATTTGTTCTAAACATCAGCCACAGAATGGCATTCCAGGTTCCATTTGCTCAAAGCAAAACAAGGAGTTTAAGGAATGGTGAATTATCCTCAGTATCTGTCACAATTACTAAACATCCAAGAAAAAATTATGCAAAGCATTGGAGATCACTAATTATTTTTAGTGGTACATTGCAGTTTTTGAAGTTTCATGATGAGTCAGATTTTCCATTGTGGTTTTACACCATTGCCTACTCTCACTAGCTTTGATATTTCAACTTACATATTGGGAATTTCCTCTGAGGAAAATAAAACTATGATAATGTACTCTGCACAGTAAAATTAGGGTTGAGTGAGCTGCCCTGTAAGGTGTCCCAGCAAGTATGAGCAAGTGCTTATGCCTACTGATAGAAAACTAGCTAACAGAGAAAGCTCCCAAACAGGTCAAAGACACACTTAAAGAAAATCTAGGCAGCTAATTACCAAATACATTTTTTTCACATTATCAATCATTGAATATTAAAAATGTTGCCTAACTTTAAACTCCACAAATGGCAATACATATCTCATTATCCTGAATAAAATCCAATTTTCTTTAATGATTTTAAATGATAAAGTCCATACTGTGCAATAAACATGCCCTGGAGTATTTCATGCATGGAACATGGGACCTTTACATTTTATACTAACTACAGAGTTGCAAGAAGATCATGAAATAAAATTTTGCATTGTTCTTTTCTATTGTTTAAATTAGAGCCCAATGAAATAAATACACATTGTCCTGGAAGCTCGGAGCACAATGAAAGTCTCTCTCCTCCTCTGTGATATGTACACATTATACCCACCTAGGTGTCTGCTCTACCCACAAACGCACATTTCCACACAGCCCAAGTCTCTTCCTACTGCCAGTGAGATGTGCTTTGTCACCTCAGATGTGGGGCCTTGAGCTGTCCCCAGTTTCCATCTTCAATGCCATTGCCTTCCTACCCCTTAGCCTAATCTTGCCCTTGTTGTTTTTCTTTCACATTTCAGTCTCCCCGGAAGCCTTAGTCCCTACCTCCTGCTGTCGAAGTTCTCATAGCACTTACTGTTGAAATTATTCTTGCATCTTTTAGTTCAATAATTTGCCTTCTCTTCTTCCCATGCAGATCACTCACTAAAACCAAGGAAGTTCTTGGGGTGAAAAACACCTGGCATGGTTTCGGTTCACTGTATGCGTGGTGTATTAGTTTGCCAGGACTGCAGAACAGAGTACCACCAACTGGGTGGAGGAAATCACCAGCACAATCTTTGTTTGTTTGTTTTGCAGTACCAGAGATTCTGCCCTGGACCGCACACTAGGAAAGCACTCCACCCCTGAGCTACATCCCTGGACATTTTTATTTATTTATTTTAAGACAAATTCTTGATAAGTTATCCAGTCTGGCCTTCAATGTTCAAGCCTCTTACCTCAACCTCCCCTCCCGTAGCTGGGATTGCAGACATGTGCCTCCACACCCGCAAGAAGTTTGGGTCTTAATCTCCCCATTTTTTGCAATTCAGCGTGTTGGACTAGGGCCAACCTAATTACTTCATTTTTGCCTTAATCACCTTTGTAAAGATTCTGTTTCCAAATAAAGTCACATGCTGAGGAAGTGGAAATCAGGACTTCCACATATGAATTACACCCATAATGCCTAGGGAACTCTGGGCTAGAAGAAGCTCCAAATCCTACAAATACTGCCTTTGTACCCACAGAGCCCTTGGAGATCAGCATGCCAACATTCTAGATAGCAAAACAGGACAGGAAGCATGTTTCAACAAGGCTCAAATTGTTTGAAAGTCCCAACTTACTTCTACGTTTTTGTTTGTACATTTGTGGTTTAACAGTACCTCATTTGCTCTCATTCTACCTCCCCCACAATGACAAAGGCAGAAATCACAGCCTTTTACCCTTACATTCACATATTTGAATGAACAAGGAGCCAGGAGATTTTCCTTCTGCTAGGTTTTTTAGTCTAACACCATTCTGATAAACTGAACCCTACAACTAAAGTCAGAAGAATTCCTTCCACATCTGCTTCTCCCAAGTCATCACATTAGGTAGAATAAAATCAAGTCCTCTTTTTTCCTTTTAATTCCAATTTCTTTTATCTAAGAGTTAATGAGTTCACCTGGGTTTAAGGAGATTTGTAATGGATTTTTAAATCCTGACTATTATTATTTTTATTATAATGTTGGGTTATTAATACCAAGCTAAAAATGTCACTCCATATGCAAAATGAAGAGATAAGTACTATTTAGCTCTTAAGAAGTACATTATATGGGAAGTCCATTATGAAAATAATCTCAGGTTATGGCCAGCTCTCAAAAGACCTGGGAAATAAGGTTTTAAAATCAAGGTATTGCAGGCCATTATAACAAATAAATTTGTAAAACACACTAAAATCCCGCCACAGTAAATGCTCCTTAGAGAATAGTGACAATTTGTACCAATACTGTAATTTCAAAAAACTGAAAAAATAAAGACTGTCACTTGGGGTTAAGACTATTAATATCCAATGATGCTAACACAAAGCCCACAGAGTAGCCCCTGAGTCTAACCTGCCAGGCTGAAGGGGGTTGAGAGGCCTTAATGCCAGACTAGCCTGAGACCATTTGTTGACATACCTAACAAGTGGCAAAAATGGGGCTCTTGCCCTAGCTCCTTCCTCACAGAACTGTGAGATTGCTGGCAGATGGTCCTTCACAGCAAAGCAATGGTTCTTGAGATGGTAGGGAAGGCAGAGGAAGAAATCAGAAATCCCCTACTGGGAAACTGAGTAGCTACTGCAGAAGGCCTTGTGCAAAGTCAAGGCTGCGGCGACATTGGCTCTGGGTGCACTGCCATGGTGCCCAGACCCCATGTGGACAGCAGAGGGTGAGCCACATAGACAGAAGGAAAAACTCTTCCAGAATACGGTGTCTTATGCCTGTGATCCCAGCAGCCTGGGAGGATGAAGCAGGAAGATCACAAGTTCAAAGCCAGCCTCAGCAAATTAGGGAGGCCCTAAGCAATTTAGCAATCCTGTCTCAAAATAAAAATAAAAAGGAGTGAGGATGTGGCTTATACTGGATTCAATCCCCAGTATAAAAAAGAAAAAAAAAACAGAAGGAAAATAATCTCTTGGACCTACTGTAAGACCCAGGATGTCTGTGACGAGGACTCTACTGAATGGAATTGGACATGCTTTCTGACTCACACTTTGGCTTACAGTGCTTATGATGGTGTGGGATACTGATCCTGCATGTGTCTACCAGTAGAAATGGGCGCATGGGCAGTGTATGCCATGCGTGGATGACAAAGTAGCAAGAGTGTTGCAATCATAGCAAGCATATCAGTCTTCTTGTGTTCAAATGTGTGTCACCTGAAACAATATGATGTCCTCTGTGTGTGTGAGCTCTAACAGAAGCAGAAAATTGTCCTTGCTTTTACTTTAATTTTCAATTAGATAAGTAATGCAGTCAAACAGTTTAGATTTTTTTTTTTTTCTAACACAGGGACTTGTGCATGCTAAGCAAACGCTCCGCCGCTGAGCCAAATCTCCAACCCCGACAGTATAAAATTTCTTAAAATGTGCAAGGCCCTGGGTTGGATCTTTAGCATAAGGGAAGATAAAGGAGGGTAAATTTGATTCAAGTATGTTATATGCATTTGTGGAATATGACATTATTAGACCTATTATTCTGTATAATTAAATCCAATAATGAAAATATTGTTTAACACAAAAATATAAATGAAGGAGGAATAAAGAAGTTGTAAGGAAAATAAATCAGGAAATTTCTCTTTGGGGAATGTTTTTAGGTTGCATTCATTACACAATATAGGCTCATGACTTTGGAATCGGACATCAATTTTATTTTAAGCAGATCCAACGTTCCTCAGTTTAATCACCAGCTACCACTAAGAACACTCCATGGATGGTACTTTAAACAAAGGTGATTAATTCACAGAGCCTAAAGTTTGGAATGACTTTGAAGAGCATCCAAAGGAGAGCTTCAAACTGTTTTAGGTCAGGAGCACATGATTGGCCTGGTTTTCAGATTTTCTGGAATTTTCTCAATGTGTTTGAAGATTCAGGCAAAAGGAGTAATAAATTTAGCTCTTCAGCAAAATGAATCATGTCATTAATACAATTACTCCTAAGTGGTATTATTTTATCCACTGAATTACTAATTTTTTAATGATTCTTCTGATTCCTCAATTAAAACTAAAAAATACTCCAGTTTTTACATGCTCAGGGGAAACAAAGTACTAAGACAATTATTCAGACATTTTGTACCAAAATATGATTTTAACCTGAAACATTTGCTTTACCATGGCATGAACAGTGATGAGCAATGGGGAGTTGTGACAAATATCCACTTGAGCAAATTTATAAAATGTTATTCTTAACTGTATGCAATAGCACAAATATAGTGGCCTGTTTATTATTTAGTCTGCCTTTCCTCTTTGTTGTATTCAACAAAATCCCATAGAGGGAAAACATCATTCCTAAGGATCACTTGGAAATGTCTTCTAACCTAAGAGTAAGAGAAAAAGGAATGCATGCATGTGCATGCACACTCACACACACGCTCTCACATGTGCACACACATGCTCTCACATGTGCACACACACATGCTCTCACCTGTGCACGCACACGCACACACATGCTCTCGCATGTGCGCGCACACACACACTCTAAATGCTCTCTCATGTGCACACACATGCACAAACATGCTCTCACCTGTGCATGCACACACACAAGCTCTCACATCTGCACGCACATGCACATGTTCTCACCTGTGTACGCACACGAGTACATGCTCTCACATGTGCACAAACACACATGCCCTCACGTGCACACACACACACACATGCACATGTTATCTTTTTCCAAACATGAAATCATTTTAACTTACTTCTATAAGGGCCGAGTTCATAAGCATGGATAGTTAATGCCTTAAAGATACTCAGTTACATACACTTCAGTATCATTATGTTAATAAATTCGATTTATTTCTGCTATAAATTCTTGGCAAAATCAGGGAGAATTTTATATAAGATGTTTTCTTCTTGCTGTCTGAACTATATTGCATTTATAAAGTTTTTAAAGAACAGCAATAGTAGGACATGATGTAGCCTTAAAGACCATCTTGTTGTTATAGCTTTGTTCTTCAGCTACTTTGGCACTAAACAGAAGGGTGTTCAAATCCAGGCTCTGCTATATTTAGCATAACATTAAATGAATTTTTTACCACTCTGAGCTTCAAGAAAATGACTAATAATCCATGTTGTCTCTTAGTGCACTTTTAGTTCCCTGTAGTCAGCCACAGTCAAAAAAAAACACTAAATGGAAAATTCCAGAAATAAACAATTCATATGTGCTTAATTGCACACTTTCCTGAACTGCAACTTCATACCATCCTATATGCTTGTCATCCCTTTGACCAGCATATCCACGCTGTGTGTGCTACCCAGCAAGTAGGTACTTAGTGGCCATCTCAGTGACCATTTTCACTTTGGACATTTTGCACTGTGTGTGTTCAAGTCACCCTTGTGCAATAGCCTGACATGACATCATTGCGCTCGCATCCTCCACCTCGCTACACCCCAGCACAAAGCCGTTGCATCATCTCACATCATCACAGGAAGAAGAGGAGAGTACAGTACAGCAACCAACTGTTACAACACTATGTTGTTATCACTGTTATGCTTTTTATTAGCTATTGTCATTAAACTTTTATTTTGCCTAGATTCTAAATTAAACTTTGTGTGTATAAAAGGAAGCATTTTATATATGCAGAGGGCTGGGTACTCTCTACAGTTTCAGACATGTACTGAGGGCCTTGGCATGTATCCTCCAAGCTTAAAAGGGGACAACTGGAGCTACATTAGTGTGACTAATGTAGTTAGTATTTAGAATTTCTAACTACATAAGATTGCATTAGATGAGGTAATAGGATTAGATGGGATCATGGTCATGGGATTAATTGAAATTTTGAATAACTCCTGTTTTATATGGAAGGATTAAAGTAAACAATGAATATGAAGTACTTAGCTCATTGCTTGGTTTTACTAATTGCTAGAAAACTGAGAAATCACAAAATGTTATTGAAGGAATTTTTTTTATGAAATGCAACAGAAGAATTTGGGAATTTTACATTTTCTGACCAGTTTAGTAAGGATGGGCTAGCTTATGCTGCAGTATCTAAGCTCACTGGTGTGAAACTGAAGAAGAATGTGGACAAAGAGAATGTTCTGAAGTCATCTAGTGATATAAAACAGGTTTTCTACAAAGGACTGAAATCAGCATCGTTTTAGACTTTATAATGCTGGAATTATAGAAAATGAAGTATGTTTTCTAAACTCTAGTAGATGTTCTATGCCCAACCAAACTATCACTATGGTGTGGTGGGGTCTGACCTCAACTTCTGAATACATTCTCCTCTTGCTATAGTCTGAATCTGGAATGTCTCAAAGCCCATGTATAAAAGGCTTGGTGCTCAACTTGATGCTATTGGAAGGTGATAGAACCTTTAAAAGGTAGGAATTCTAAAGTTTGGAGGCGGTAAGTTCATCAGGGTCATGCCTTTGAAGGACACATTGGAATCCTAGCCTTTCCGATCTCTTTGATTCCTCACTGCCCGATGGTGAGCAGCTCTGCTTCATCACGTGGTCCCACCTTAGTGTTCTGCCTCTTCATAGGCAGCTATGGGGCCAACCCACCTTGAACTGAAACCTCTGAAACCAGGAGCCAAAATAAACCTTTTCTCCTTATAAGTTGAATATGTCTGGTATTTTATTACAGTGATGGAAAGTTGACTGATCTGCCTCTCCCACACCCTTTCACAGGAAGTGAGTAGAGGTGCTATGAGAACCATGGAAGAGTGTCTCCGATCTCTGAAGCATCCAGCAGCTCCAGCTCTGCCCACTGAACTCCATTTCCATGTTCATAGTGAGACCACTTTTTCCACAAAATACTCCCAGGAAATCTGAGTGGCACTGGCTTCCCTCCCACCTTACCTTTCTCCCCACCTCCTTATTGCCTTCTTCCCACTCTCAGGCACTCAGGATCACACCTGTGTTGCCACGTCTCTCTTTCCCAGCCTTTTCATTTCCTTCCCTGTGTTCTCTCACAGGTGTTTCCCTTAATAAATATCTTGACCTCTACTTCCTTGAAAACCCAAACTAGCATTGATATGCTCCACCAGACTGGAGGAGTTGACCAAGCATTAGGACAGCCTGAATCAAGAAATAGAAAACACAGAGGCAAGTAAAAGTTATCCTCAGGATGATAAAGGAAAATTTCAGAAAGAGCTTCCGCAGAAGGCCTAGGAAGCAACCAGCGCAGAATGGGCAGATGAGAGGGACCTAGGACAGAGATCCTCAGGAAGGTGAGCAAGACAGAATCTTTAATGTGGTTGACATGGCAAAAGAAGGCACATCAACCAAAGAAGAGGTCAGGGGTCAACTGGTGACAAAAATATAAACAGTTAAGCAAAGTACAATAAAATATACATTAGCTGCAGAGAAAACAGGGAAAAGAAAAGGAATATCGTACTGAATATGTAATGATAGGAAGTGAGGGAGGATGGATAATGATTTCTCATCTCCCAAGTGGGAACTCAATGATGATTCCCAGAATTCTAAAATCAAAACCAAATGGCAATATCACGATGGTTTTAGAGTTATGTTAGAAATATCAAGAGAACCAGTTAAAAGATTTGAAAATAGTTGTCCCTCAGATGGAGGAAATAATGGGTCAGACTGGGAACAGCAGTTTTTGTTTGAAAAGCTGGATAGAGCAATTCATTCCCTTAAACTGTGCGGATGTAGAATTTTAATACAGTTCTCATTTAAAAGACTACCCCCTAAATAGAGCTTTGAATCCCAGCTCTCTCACTACCTAGAATCCCAATCCCTGATTCACAAGGCTTCGCAGTGTGTCTGCTTTGTGGAGTTGCTGTCAGGACCAAGTAAGAAAACACATCACACTGCCCATGATAACGCATGACAAAAAGATGAGTCATGGATTTGTGCACAGTTGCCATCGCCTGGTCCTTCTGATGCTTGAGTTCCTATTTTGGAAGAGTTAACACAAACTTGAGCATCTGCCTATCTCAACAGGTAGGAACATAGTCTTTGGAGCTTGATCACCTGTGTTTCAAATTCCCGACACAATAATTTTTCAGATCTGTGACCTTGGACATTGGTTTGACTTCTCTGTAGCTGGTTGTATTATCTGTGAAGTGTGGAAAACAAAAGGACTCCCCTATAGTTCTGGGGTGGAAGAAAAATAAGTTAACCACTACAGCAACACAGCCACATCAATGTTTACAGCAGTACAATTCAAAAAAACTAAATTATGGAATCATCCTGATGTCCATTGATAGATGAATGAATTAAGAAATTGTGACATATATACAATGAAATTAGACCCAGTTATTAAAAATAAGGATATTATAGCATTTACCAGTAAATGGTTGGAAATCGAAGAGTATCATGCTAAGTGAAACTAGACACACTCAGGAACTCAAAAATCAAATGCTTTCTTTCATCTGTGGAAGGTAAAGTTAAATAAACAAAAGGAGGAGGAAAGGATGAGATAAAATTTTTAAAAATTCAATGCAAATTCATAGATGAGGAAAGAAAGTCTAACTCAGTAGAAGAAGAAGAATAAGAGAGGGGAGAGAGGATGAGAGGGAAAAGACATCCTCAAGATAAAGAGTTACTGTATTTATTACCATCAGTCACCAATAAATAAAGGGGAAAAGGGGGGAGTTCATGAACTGAAATTGATTTCCATACATGCATAAGTTTTTGGGGATGAACCCAACTACTGTGTATAACCATAATACTCTAATAAAAACAAAAAATAAAAAATAAAATTTTACTAGCAGAAAAAAGAAAAATAAACAATGCCCAACACACTAAGGTCAGAGCCTAGCATATGACAAATACCATGTGTGTGCCATTTACTTTTATTTTATTCTTTTGCATTAGAATACTAGGGTATGTATTTGGCCATTAAAAGACCTTTCTGTTAATACATTTCCTTAGGACCTTTTAGAATGTAGGTCAGGCGGTAACACTGCTAACCCTGAACTCACGAAACTTTGGAATGATTTGTCTTAGAACACATAAACACTTCATTCTTCTGCTAGCACTTGGGCATACAATTGCTACCTGTAGAATCATGCAGCCTGAGTCAAATTCCAGCTCTACTGCTGATCAGCTGTGTGACATTGAATGAATTAGAAGTTTATTGATTTCTCTGTTATTCTGTTTCCTCATCTGTAAAATGAACATTGTATAAAATTTATCTTGTAAGGGTATAGTAAAGATTAAATCTGACACTGTTTATAAAGTGCTTATTGTCATTTCCTGGAAGATAAGACATTTTCAATAAATGTCACATGTTTATAGGATTATTAGCATGGATAATATTAAGACGTTTCCCTCCATTCAAGACCTTGATCAACAGATCCATTTCTCTGAGAAGCTTTTTCTGCAAACTTTTAACAGTTTCTTATTTATTAAATGGTTACTTATTTGATATATGTTTCAGAGAGTTGAGTCCTTCTTATTTAATGATGGACCTTGGTAATAAATGCAGTAATTGTTTATCCAGAGTGTGTAATTTTCTTAAAGAAAAGCCTCATACCACATGGATGCATGTGGATAATCAGTGATAAGAAAACATCCACTAATTTGTTTCTTAATGAACAAGACTTTTTCTGAGGATGCATGTTGTACAATTGGAAATAATAGATATAATAACATTAGTAGTTCTGAGTGCTCACTTCATGCCAGGGACATCTCTATCTTGCACTGGAAACTTGATGTGACAATCAGATATCTCCTGCTGCCTCCAAATATAATGGCTTAAACCCATAATACCTGATGATCTGTCCCATACCTGTGGGTTTCTGCTTAGGCCTGCTGCGGCTGTAACTTGGGCTCACGCGTGCAGAGGCATTCAGCATGCAAGTTGGTGAGGAAGGCTTCCCCCACCACCTCCTGTACAGGAACACAGCTGCCTAACACAGAGGAGTGTCGCTCCTCTCCTTCCCAAAACTGTCCTGCCAAGCTTCCGGGAAGATAGGGAGCCTGCAGCCGTTTTCTGACAGTCAGCTCCCATGGACTGCGTTCCTCCCCGTGCACCGTGCTTGTCGTATTGTGCTTGCCTGCAGCATGTGTTTCCATGTCCCACTGGCCACATCCCACGTGGAAGCAGAGCACGTGCAAAACAAGAGCTGCCTAGGGCCATTTCTGTGCTGTCTTAGTCTGTTCCAGCTGCTGTAACAAAATACGTCCAGTAAGTTAGAAGCAATGGAATGCAGCATTCAGTCTGGAGTCTGCAGAGATGAAGGGGCTGTCAGATTCGGTGCTTGGTGAAAGCCTTTCTTCATGGAGGAGCCTGCTGTGTCCTCACAGGCTCCCTTAAGCCTCTTCACAAGCACACTACTCCATTAGATGACCTAATCAAGGACCAAATAACACTGTCACTTTGGGGGTGACACTTCAACACATGGATTTGGAGGGAACCAAGTATTGAGACCACAGTATGGAGTAACCTACCAAAATCTCAGTTTTACAAATAAGGAAAGCAGTTCATCAGCGTTGGGGATGTCGTGTGGGTCACACAGCCCGAGGTGACAGCATCAGAGGTTGGACCCCACCTGGTTAATTCCACCGTATTCCTACTCTGTCAAGCTAGAAATTAATCCTGACTTTGCCACTGGAATTTGTTGGGATTCAGTCAATGCGGTAATGAGATGAGCACACACCATGGCTGCCCCTTGTTCTCACAACACATGCACAACAGCACACATACTGTGGCTCTGCCTCCCTAAGCCATTCAGTTCACAGTGCTCTGTTTCTTCCACCACTGAGCTTGAAGAGCTTGTTCTTGGCCTCTCTGGAGCAGGACATAGTCGGGAGCTCCTCGTCTGGGTTGTGAGTGGTAGGCAGCTTTCCAGGGAGGGCTACACTGCCTACTTTTTCTTTTTAAGGCTCATCTTAGGAGATGGGCTCTTCCTTCATTTTCTTTTATGAAAACTTGGTTGAAGCATTGCTAGTGTATAAACAAGCACCACATCCTCAGGGTATACAGTTTGATGAGTCTGGTCATACGGATGCAGCTGCGAAACCATCACCACCGTCGAGCTAATAAGCACACCATGGCTCTCAACCACCTCCTCCCAACCCTTTGGTTTTTCTCTTGCAGTAACGACACTTAACAAAAGACAGATTGGTTAAGTATACACCAGAAACCTTCACTATAGGCATTACAGAATATCTGCAGAACTTTTTCAACCTGCACAACAAAAAAACTGCATGCATTTTGAACAAAAATCTTCTTCCTTTTTCTGCACCTGAACATGGAACTGCGTGAGGAGCAGCAGGCCTGTCAGAACCATGAGAGTGAAAATTAAAGCCAAGGATGACAGATCGGAAACCCAAGAAGGAGCCTGGATCCCAAGGATGATGGATCAGAGACCCAAGAAGGAACCTGGATCCCTGGAGGTGTGGCTGAGATGCTGCAATGCCCTGTCTTCCTCTGCTCTTCCACTAAGGGAGCCATGCAAGCCTTTGTGCATTCTGTGCTCTGCGCCTGACATTGGAATGCATCCCTACCCCTGCTGAGATACACAGTCACTTCAAAAGAACAAACTGACATGCCAGAAGCTTTTCAAGCAATTAACAAAATAATAAGCAAAATTTTATGATGTCTATTATCTTTATCATTTTTCAAATGACAATTTTATTTGGCTGAGGAAAGAGATGATCAGCAAAAGCATGGAGACCATTAATTTCTTTCCCAACCTTTGCTTCCAGAGACAGAGTCCATGACATCGGACCAGGGGCGTGCTACCGCCTGACCTGCTGTTCTGAGGCTTTTTCACACAAGTTCAATAAAATGGTGGCAAAGAATACTTCAAACATACTTGTGAAATTCAAATAGAGACAGATAATATTATGGATAATAGATTTCTGAACATTAGTAGAGAATCAAAATGTCTTAAATACATAGTCTGAACTAAAAATTATTTTTACAATTCAATAGGGAAATGTAACTCATGATTCATTTACCTACAGGAAGCATCTTAAATTAAATGAACAGGGTCATGTTGGGTGAGAAATGCAATTGAAAAATCATTTTGAATTATTTTAAGACAGGCATACCCTTTCTAGAAGAACAGTTAAAAAGTGTTTGCCTCTTGCAGCTTCACTTGACATGACCTTTATTTGATCAAGTCTGGAGTATTGCCATTAGTGAAAATCCCACCGCACTTAAAGTGCGTGGCCTGGAGGGGAGAAGGCTATTTCCCTCTCTAAAAGTTATTCCATCCCAGGAGAAAAAAAAATAACTCTGCTGAAGTAGAGAGGAATCATTTTGATTCAACAATTCTGTTTTCCCCTGTGTACTAAGGAGAGATTGAAGGAGGGTGGTACGAAGAACCCTGGTCAAGTATCAGAGAATTTAATGGGATTTGAATTCTGGGTTGATAAACACCTGCTGTTCAAGGAAAATTAAAGAGAACCTTTTGTAGAATTTGGAGGTCAATGTTCCATTTTATCTTTATATGCAAAGTTGAAGGGCAGAACTGAGATAATTAACTGGATCGTTTCAGGAAAAAATAAACAGCACTCTCATATCTGAAAATAGCCAGAATTTTATGCATAATTCTCTCCAGTTTTCTTTGCCAATTCTGAAACCAAAGCAAAAAAAAAAAAAAAAAAAATCAGCATACCAGGTACAACTAGTCTAATTAACTTCCAGATAAAGTCAGGCATGGTGGTACATGACTATAATCCTTCAGACCAAGGAGGCCGAGGCAGGTGGATGGAGACTTTAAGGCCAGCCTCAGCATTTTAGTGAGACTCTGTCTCAAAATTAAAAATTAAAAAAAAAAGAACGAAAAGTTCTGGGGATGTAGCTCAGTGGTAAAGTACTCCTGGATTCAATTCCCCAATACAGAAAAAAAAGAAAAACACCCCAAAATCTCAGACGTGATTTGGCTAATAACTAGAGGAAGTAGAAATAAAGACACAACTGGAGTCCTACCTCCCTACCTTCAGGGAGCTTACAGTTGAGTTGGGCAGATGAGATCCTTCACACCAAAAGAAAACCCAAAGACCCACTGAGAACAGAGAACAGCAGAAAGGGACAAGCATTGGTCGGTCCTGGAGGGGGGAGATAGCCCTCCTTGACCCTTCCTGTTTGGGTGGTTGAGGAGAACCCTACTTAGTCTGGATGCCAAAAGGGAAGACCAATGACTCAAATAACAGAAATGTATTTCCTTATAGTTCTCACATCTGAAGTCCAAGGTCAAGTTGCCAGCAGGGTTAATGAAATGTCTGTCTGCTAAGCCTTTTCTCCTACAGTGTCCTCTCGTGGCCTCTCCTCTCTACACAAGGGGGGAGAGAGTCCAGTCCCATTGGATCAGGGCCCCATTTAATCTTCAGCACCCACCTAGAAGTCCAATCTCCAAATATAGCCAGCACAGACAGCTTCCCAATGGAGGATGAAGTTGGGGTACTAATCTGCCACCTCCCAAATGAGATGTCACCCTTCTGTCAACCTGTAAACAGTAGCCTCTTCCTCCTAAGCCCTCACACTCAAGATTCATAAGTTTTTTCTCCTCCAGATCAACTTACTTTCCACTTCTGAAGAGCAAAGTCGACTTTCATCTTTTGCTCTCTCAATGACTCTCAGGACTGCCCATTCTGTTGGTTGTCTGCACACCAACGTCCTATTTGGCCTGCCTGCATCATGCTGGCCTGGGCTGGACGCTTCCCCCACCGTCCTGCGAGCCTTGCTCTGCCTTCTCCAGTTCTTGTGGATTTTGACCTTGATGAGTAGGACATTCTTAAAATGCTGTGTGCAAACTTCACAAGGTGAAACGGTCCCACTTGGCTCAGGTAAGTCCAAATCCCATTGTCTTTTTAACCTGAATTTTTTCAAGACCTATCTAAAAACATTTTTAGGTATTGGTTTGCATTGTCAAATTCAGGTGGTCATCTGCCTGAACACATCCTTTTAATTAAATATGCAGAATCATTTTAAATATAAGAGCAAAACACATTTTTACTAAGAGACATTGAATCAGAAAATACTTAGGAAGACACATGTTCCTGCAGCCACTCATCCTCCATTCAAGCAATAGTTGTTGAGCACCTACTGTGTGCCACATACTATGTTCTTGGGCCATGCGTTACAACATGCATGAGCACACAATAAATCACTGCTCTTCTGAGCTTAAATTTTTGTGGGGAGTTGAGAGGAAGAAGACTTTTTATTTCCAGTATATATAACATGTATATGGGAACTCCCTCATATAGAACGATTTTAAACTCAATAACAATTAAAATACTGGTGTTTACCACAACAAATTAAGATTCTTCCATGTTGGGCAAGGCAAGGAAGCTCTGTGGTTAAAGCACAGATTTGGAAGTCAAGTGATATGGACTCATTGTGTTTTACAAAATTTGTATGTTGAAGCCATCAGTCCCAGTGGGGTGGTATTTGGGGGTAGGGCCTTGGAAAGTGTCTACATGTAGATGAAGTCAAGAGGTTGGGGCCCCATGATTGATTGGTACCCTTATAAAAAGAGACACAGAAGTACTTGCTTCCTCCCTGCACCATGCGAAGACACTCAGGGGGCACCATTGGGAAACTAGGCAGAACCGCTTTGCTGGAAACCAGCCATACAGGAACCCCGTTCCAACGCTTCCAGTCCTCCCAACTATGAGAAATGGAGGTCTATTATGGAAGCCACCAGTCCACAGCATTATTTTATAGTGACCCAAGCTCACTCAGACACCCAGGCCCAGGTGAATGTGTTCTGATTTGCTAGTTACTAGCTGCGTGAAGCTGCCCAAACCCATCTTCATTCACTGGGTCACCTTTCCTCCTCTTTTAGAGAATAAGGACTATCTAAACTGCAGAATTGCTAGGACAACTCAGCAAGACACTAAGAGTAAAGTGTGTAGCATATTGCACGGCACAGCCTAGGTGGCAGTGGCTGTTGTCAGCCTCCTAGACATTAGTTCAAATGATGCTTTGAAGTAAGAAATAACAGGAGCATTGTAATACGTATAATCCCATTCAACGCGCCAAGGCCACGTAGCATGTCATTGCGGGCTGGACTTCACCTGAGCGAACTTGGCACCAATATAACATCCTGGGTTGGGAACTGACATATGCTGCCTTGTGGACAAAATCTCAGGAATCAAGAGAAGGGAATACCTGGGCTGACTTGGTCACATACCACCCTGTGCCCTGTCCCAGACAGAGCTCCCCTGAGTGCGCAAGTGAGGCTACAAGCCACTCCCTGGGTTCTTCTTCTTTTTTTTCTTTTTTCTTCTACTGGGGATTGGACCCAGAGGCACTTAACTACTGAACCAAATCTCCAGCACCCTATTTATTTATTTATTTATTTATTTATTTATTTATTTGAGACAGGGTCTTGCTAAGTTACTGAGACTAGCTTTGAACTTGGAATCCTTCTGCCTCCGCCTCCCAAGTCACTGGGATTACCGGCGTGCATCTCCACACTGTGTTCTCTTCTAAACAACTTTCAAAGCTTGCATTCATTCTGTTTGTGTTTTCAAATGCACTTTTATTTTAAACCTCACTCTCTAAGGCAAACCCAAGCTGAGCAGCCCAGTTTATAAACAGATAGGGAGGGGTGGGCTGGCTGAAAGGACAGAGTCCATTTAAAGTCTTTACTGCCTCTCTCACTGGTGGCCAGTGACACTTTCAGATTCCAAATATGGCACTCTACCACTGGGTCTCTGACTTGTTAATGGAGGAGAGAAATATAATACTTATATCCATATTCTGGGTCCTGGTGTATTTAAATTACTCCTCGATCACTACACTGCAAAACAATATTCACAGTGAAGTTCAGTGAGAGAACCAATTGCAAAGCTACGAAGCACCTTGTAAAAACCAGGAACCCAGAAGGAGAACAGCACCACTCACAAAAGTCCCTGATAATTAGATTCTGCATTGACCTCTGTCCCAGGCACATATTGTTTTTCCAGGAGTGGCAGCCGATGGTGCTAGGACCCAACTGTGTGTGTGTGCAGAGAGGTTGGCTAATGTTCTGGAATGCAGTCTGTGGCTGTTGAATGAATTTTTCTCTTGGAGCAAACAAGCTGGCTCTAGAGGTAATCACACATGGTCACTTATTCCCATTAGCAACTCCAAACAAGCTAGTGGTGGCCTTCCCCAAATGGCTGAAAAGCCAGGGTTATTTTTAAATGTGCTCAGTTTAACATGTTTCACAATCTGCAATTTCTCAACAACAAAAATAATTGTACAACTGTTAAAATGACAAGAGAATTCAAAAGCAGACATACCCAGTAGGGAAAGAGGCAACCGAGTGGAAGGAACGCACGAGAAATGTGTGAAAACCAGGAATTCCTATTTATAGGAGTCTATTTCCAGTTTTGTGAAGTCCCATTAAAATTTCATCTAGAAGGAAACCAAATATGACTTTTGGTGATCATCAGAGGAATGCACTGGATGGAATTTTCCCCCAACTCATTTGGCTTACTGAATGCTTTAAAAGAAATATGATCTAAACTAATTTTGAGGGATGCCACCAGGTCATACGCCCAGAGGATTACAGCAGGTCAGGGAAGCTGAAGAGTTCCTTCCCCAGGAGGGCAGCTCCTGCTAAGTCAGCTCACATCGATGTGACATTGCTGAAAGTCCCATGGCCTTGTACACTTGTGTCATCTCAGGTGTGCACGGTGAGCATACAGCACACTCCTGGGGGCTTTCTCCACTCCACTTTTTGCGTCTACATTCTCCAACTGACCTGGGGGAGATAGGCACACCAGACTCTCTGGTCAAGATGTTGGGGACAACAGGCACAATGTCACCACCAAGATCTGCCTTTCTAAAAACAATAAGGAAAGCACATGTGACTTCCACATTTTAGTTAAATGTAAATTTTCAATATCCTGGGCACCTACCTATGCTACACAGTAATTCCTTGCGAGTAACATTTGAAATCAGCAATTCTCACCTGTGTGAGGATGCAGATGGGCCTGGCTTTTAAGGTATGCTGTTACTTCGTAATAAAGTTGACTCGTTAACATACCTAACCGCTGACAAGTCAGTGTTATAGTCAGCCTTGTTTTTAAAGCACTGAGGTAATTACCTGAAGGAAACATTATTTCCTTGTGAGATAGTCATTTCTTGGACAACTCCTTTCATCTGTAAATGAGGAAATGAGTCAGCTGTACCAAGTGTTATCTCATCATTGCTGTTTTGATATTCAGCAGGAATAGGAACAAATTTTGTTACCCACAAAGCTTGGTATTACCAAGTATACAGGTCACTGTTGAAATCTGCTCCTCAAACAACTGCAGGTTCTGTTGTCAGAGATCTTAACAGTCTCTGGTTGGAAAAGCGCCTGGCTGGTCACAGGACTGCATGACTCACGCCACTGCTCAGCATTGGCTAAACACAAAGCTCAACGAACAATCCCGGCTCCATGATGTCATTTCTTTTCTATGTATCTTTGACATAGTTTAGATACAGAGGTTGTTGAGTAATATGCTAAGCTTTCAAATAAGAAGAATGCGTCTGAAATACTTAGAGAAAAAAGAACATTTCTTGGGTATGTTTGAATGCAAACACAATCCAGGCTCCAGGAATTCAGGGTTCATGGTATTTGCTGATACAAAGCGCTCCACACAGTTTTATAGCGTATAAATAATCACTGGGGCTGGTTAAAGATTAACTCAACTGAAAAATTCTGGGCTTCAATAACTATTTAGGAATCCAAGGTTGGTACTGATTAAAAACCAAAAGCTCTCCTTTCCAGTTGCTGGAAACTTATCAAAATAACATGTACAAAAATCTTAAGTGCGTTCTGAAATCAAATGAAAATATAGATAGTGTTTACATACAGGAGGGCTGGGCTATTATCAGCATCTTCCTATCTTTTTTTCTAATCCTTTCTGTGTATTTAAGGAACACATATTTCTATTTTAGTGAAAAAAAAAAATGAAGTGAAAACAAAAATATTCCAGGTTTTCTGGGAGTGAATTTCCGTAAGGTAAAGAACATAAAAGCCAAAATATACCAAGTGAAGTGGCAGCTGCCTGAAGTTTGTGTTGATACCTTTCATTGTAAGGTCAGTGAAGCTGCTAGGGAAGATGAGCTCACTGTTTACCTAACCAGCAGGGCCCAGGACAGCAAGTGTGAAAGGGATTCCCATGCGTGTCACTTGGTGTAACAGCAGTCTCTTCTAAGAAACTCATTCACTCATTTTGGGAAAGCCCTTTCAAAGATGAAATTATCTTTAAATTAAGCTGATGCTACTGCTTCCTTGGGATGGATTTATTTGGAAAACTAGAGAACAGGGTAGGGCAGGGAGTGTTTCATTTGGGAATGAGTTAAGATCACATGACCAAGTTATGTTTCTTTCAAATTGAGCAAATCATTATGGAACTTCCCTTTTCCAGTATTGCCTGTTTGTTTCTGGGAAACTGTAAAAGGACATAGAAATATTGTCACTCAAAAGAGGAAGTCAAGGATTTGTAAACAGATGGTATAGCCTCATCCTTTAACCCCCAACAAATGTAGCTTATTTTTGAAAAAAATCTTGGATCTAGACCCATTGTCCAATTTGTTCAATGAAAGGGTAAGGTACAAATAATGGATTTCTGCCACTGAGTTTTCTTTAATTTAAATATTACTTAGTCAAGAACTTTCAAACAATCTTCCCTCTGTGATCAAATGGAATTGCAAATGACTTTTTTTAAGTGATAAGGACAGTGAGAGAGAGAGAGAGAGAGAAAATCAATTTTATTTAGTTTTTCATGTGGCTTTCAATGCTCCAAAGCTTCATTGTGTACCTGGTGCTGGGGCTCAAACTCGCGTACTTGCCCACGCCAGGCAAGCATCGGAAATGCTGAGCCACCTCTCCAGCCCTACAAATGTCTTCTAACACGTATGTTCATGAGACTTAAAAGTCCCTCTCTAGAACAGGGGAGGTGTGTCATGACACCTGCTGTTTTCCTTGGGAGGTGGCCTCTGCCTCCTGCACTGACTCCATACCATCCACAACTTAAATCTGTCATCCTTTACACTCTGTGTCCGGAAAGCAGTAAGATCCATTTTAACCTTGAGTAACTACTAAAATATCTATCATCACAACCCAAAGTCAGCATCAACAGAAGCCCAGGCCATTTTAAAAGACTATATTAAACACACACACACACACACACACACACACACACACACAAGTAGGCCAAAATGAATGCCAAGTGTTTCCCAGTAGATGGGCTTCCACATAGATTCTCACTGTTAGCAATGACCACATGAATATTTTTGGCAACAAAATATGAGTCACATCATTCTGAAGAGTTTGAAAAGAATATAATTATATAAACTTATTTTAGGCTTGAAAAACTTAGTTTAAAGCAGTACAAATAACAGAGTAACATCATTATTTTTACTTGAACTTTGTTTGAAATGTATCTGTTATTCACATAGACTATTTTATATAAATCTCCATAGCACAACTGTGCTCCTGTAATCTAGCAGCCAAATAAGTCTTGGACACCCAACCTCCCGTCTCTGGCTGGTCCCTCTTGAGCACATTGGTGGTATATCTTGTGCTTACTTCTCCAAAGTCCACTTCATGCACAAAGTATCTTCCTCTACTAAGCCTATTTTTGGCAAAACTTGTTCAAACTAAATTAGCCATGATGATTACCCTTCTTAAGCACATTAGCACTTGAAGTTAAACACAATATCTCTTCGGTTCAAATGAAAAACAAATGCAATTACAAATGGAAGCAAAAGGGTCCTTTTACAGCCCCATAAGTTTAAATATGGTTACCCAGCTTCTTCTCTCACATGCGTATTTTCCGAATAAGTTCTCTATGTTTAAAATATCATAACTTTTATCACTATATCATTAAAAACTAGACAATTTAATTTTTCAGTCTAGTAATTTTTCCTGTATACGAAAAGTCTTACTAATTCGTAGCACCTAAATCACATATGCTATTCATTCAACAGTTTTCTTCCCCCACATGCTATAAACTCACTGAAAATCAGTATCCTCGGGAAACATAAACTCCCTGGTAGCCATGCCAACCAGTCAAACTGGGTGGCCAGGGAAAGAGAGTGTGATCATTGTCATCAACAGCAGCATTTATGTGGCTTTCTTGCCCTCATGAAAACCATCCTTCCAATAATCATAACTGACATTATCCCTGTCTCAGAGGAATTGCCAGTTCATCCAGGACCACTCTCACAGAGCCTATTCTTTAATATATGCTAATATTTCCTCACTTAATAAAATTGTAGATAAACAGATATTATTATACATTTACTGTCTTCAGTATCTTTCTTTTAGTTGGCATGTCGTGTCATATTCTCAAAACATTTACATGCCAATTGTACAAATGTAGTTGGTCTTTTTTTTTTTTTTTTAAGAAAATATTTTGGGTTAAAAATGGTAACATAACTATTGTTCTGTGTTTCAAAAAAAGACCATTGTGTTATATCATGACCCCAGCTAAATATGTGTAAATTATTGTTTTTCAATCAATTTGAGCCATGTGATGATTACTAATCCTCTTCTGAATATCTTCATATCAAGTTCAAACAAAGCTGCTGAGAGGCAATAGTCCTATTTCAAAACCTCACACAGGGCCATCTTCTACATTGTCCTTCCCATTCTAAACCATGACAATTGACTCTGGACAGGACTATAGTTTGCCTGTGTTTAGAAGAGTATGGATCATGTAAAACTAAGGACCCTAAGTTTTCTGTAATATCAGAACCTGGTCTGAAATAATAAGCAAGATATGGAGCAACGAACATTTTCAGGAAGCTGCTCCTCAGCAAGCAATTGATGCAATTTCAAATCCTGAGGACGTGATCAGCATTCATGAATCACTCAGGAGCTGTACAAAGTTGAATTACGCATTGTGTACTTTTCCCCACCTTACCTTCTTAGGAAACAGTTTCTTAGCAGGATTTTAAATTATGGATGTTAACCAATGCAGTACACCAGAAGGATAGGCCAGAGTACCTACGACATCTATAAAATAGACACAACACTTACACAGGCACATGGCTGCCTTTCAGAATCTTTAGCTCATGTTGGAGATGACACCCATGCTATGTCCCCTTTCTAAATTTTTATTAAAAAGGAAAATATATTTGATATATTCTCATTTCTAATGGTCAATCTCATGAGGATAACACCACATCACTGAGGAATGTCAGGGTCATCTTGAAATAATACTCTGTTCCGTGCTTTAGGTATAACTCTAAACTTTATAAATTCTTTATTGGAAGAAAATTTAGTTACCACCAATGCGTGTAGATGCAAGCCTATAAATGATGAAGGTAAGCAGGGCCACTAAGAGGTAATGGGGTACAGAGGACCTACATGCCACATACAGGAGCCAAACTGTGAGTGGTGAGTTTGTTAAGAAAAATACTCTTAATAAGTTCAACTGTCTCTATTTGCTGATGATACGATTCTATATCTAGAAAACCTAAAAAACTCCATCAGAAAACTTCTATAACTTATAAATGGATTTAGCAAAGTGCAAGATCAACATCCATAAATCAATAGCTTTCCTATACTCCAACATTAAATCAGCCAAAGAAGAAACCAGGAAATCCATCTCATTAACGATAATCTCAAAAAGAATAAAATACTTGTGAATTAATCTAACCAAGGAAGTAAAAGGCCTCTACAATGAAAACAATTGAACACTGAAGAAAGAAATTGAAGAAGACCTGAGAAGATGGAAAGACATTCCATGTTTTTGGTTAGGCAGAATCAGTATAATTAAAATGGCCGTTCTGCTGAAAGCACTGTAGAGATTCAAAACATCCCCATCAAGATACCAATGTCATTCTTCACAGATATAGAAAAATCAATTCTCAAATTCATTTGGAACAATAAGAACCTCAGAGTGAGCAAAAACATGAAGAAGGAGGTATCACAATACCTGACCTGAAATCATTCTATGGAGCTATAGTAACAAAAATATCATGGTATTGGTATCAAAAAATGCATAAAGATCAACTAAATAGAATAGAAGAAATTGAAACACACTCACAAATTTTTAACCATCTGGTATTCAACAAAGGGGACAAAAACATAGCTTGGAGGAAAAATAGCCTGTTCAACTATGGTGCTGGATAAACTGGACAGCCATAAGCAGAAAATTGAAATCTCTCACCATGCACAAAAATCAAATCAAAATGGGTCAACGAATTAGGAATTAAACTAGCAACCTTACAAATAGAATAAGAAAAATTAAGATCAACACTCTACCATATTTCTGTAGGCACCTACTTCCTTAACATGAATCCTGTAGCACAAGAATTAAAGCCAAGAATCAATGAGTGGGATGCCATTAAACTAAAAGGCTTCTACACAGCTAAGAAATTGATCAAGAGTATCAAGAGAGAACCTACAGAATGGGAGAAAATCATGTCCTGATATTTCTGACAGGGAGATAATATCCATAATATACAAAAACACAAAAAACTTAATACCAAAAACCACAAAAATTCCAATCAATAAATGGGCTAAGGAACTAAACAGAAACTTCTCAAAGATGTAATGCTTTACAATCTAATACTTTTTTTAGAGTTATAATGGGAAGGGGAAGGGAGGGATAAGGGAGGGTGATGGGGGGGCACTCCTGGGGATAATTGCAATATCCAGAATGTATACATATTTTATACACATTTTATATTATTTTGTTAAAATCTTGTAAGGTTGCTCAAAATAAAAAAAATTATATCACTAGTAATCAGAGAGAGAATGCAAATCAAAACTACATTAAGATTTTTACCTCACTCCATTCAAAATTGCAGAGATGAGGAATACTAACAATAACAGATGCTAGAGGTGTGGTGGGGAGAAGGGAACACTGACACACTGTTGGTAGGACTCCAGACTGGTACAGTCACTCTGGAAAGCAGTGTGGATCTCCACAAAAAAATTAGGAATGCAACCACCTTATGATCTAGCTATCCCACTCCTGGGTATTTCCCAGAAGAGCTAGAATCAGCATGTTATAAAGACACAGCTACATCAATGTTTATAGCAGTTCAGTTTGCAATAGCTAAATTATGGAATCAACCCAGATGCCCTTCACTGGCTGAATGCGTCCCAAAGCTGAGGTATATACATACAATGAAGTTCTACTCAGGTATTAGAAAGAATAATGCCATGACTTTTGCAGGTAAAAGGATAGAAACAGAAAAATCATTCTGAGTGAAATAAGCCAAACAGAGAGATGCAGGGTCTTCGAATGTTTTCTCTCATATGTGAAAGCTAGAGTAAAACCTAGTGAGACAGTTTAGGAGAGATAATAAAATGGCTAGGTAGTCAGGACCATGGGCCCCATACAACCACACCTAGAAGCAGGCAGGTAGAGAGTCATTAACCGGCATGCTCAGGGCCTTCAAATGCAAATGACCATGAGGCTCACCTGTGGGGGCAACTCCTTTGTCCCAGAGGCCAGGAAAATTAAGAACTGGGGGTGGACAGAGACAGGAAGGAGGAAAGAGTTGCTACCCGTTTTGCATAGATTTTAACCAACGATTTGGGTGCTTAGTTTCAATGCCTGTTGTACATAGCGTTTAGCCAATGATGTTGGTACTTTTCATGAATCTTAATCAAGGCTCATCCCCAAAACCAATATAATCCCTGGTCTAAGGTGCACCAGAGAGTATCCTGCTACCAGCTACTCCTCTGTCTTGTGGAGTCTCTGAGCTCCTTCCTTAAATAAATCCTACTCCTTTTACTCTTCCCTTCCATGGTTGTCCATGGATTTTATTCTTCAGATTCATGAGACAAGAACCCAAAAGACAGGGGGCCAAATTCCTGGGGTTTATTTCCACAACAAGAGCTACAGTGCATCACTCAATAGCAGCAGGATAAAAACCCAGCTCTTAGCAGGGGAGCTGATAACACTATTTCAGCTTCAGACACCTGCAGCCAGCGCAAATTCCCAGTTTTAACTGGGAATAGCTGCAAACACTAGAAACGGGCTATTTTGGCTGCTGGAATCTGCAATTGGCCCAGACTCCATTTGCCAGTGGGAGCAGAGAATCAGGCCTCATTTCAAAATCCCTGCATCCCTGAAAGTTAGTCAAGTTTATTTACTAGACCCACCAAATTTGAATTATCACATAATTTGAGGGAACTATAGCTATGAAGAGGAGTAAGAGGATGGGGGAGGAGAAGGAGGAAGGGAGGAGAGAGAGAGAAAAAGGGGGTTATCAATACCATAGGGTACACTTGACTCCCGAAAAACCAAATAATACTCAAGCAGGCATTTAAAACTAGAAAATTCAAAAATTAATATATGTGTATATGGACATTTATATCTGTAAGAGTGGGGAATCACAATGGAGACAAGAGATTGGGGAGTTGGCAAGGTGGGGGGATACTGGACAAGGATCAGGTTCAACTTACATTGTCATTTCATATGCATGTATGAATGTGTGGCAACTAATCCCTTGAATATATAAGACTATGTTGAAATAATAATAATAATAATAATAATAATATATACTCTTAACTTGAAATATACAATACTTACATATACATAATACTTAAGTACTCTGATAAAACGGTTAGTGACTGAATCTGGTTTCATATACTATAGCCCCCACCGTTATCTGTGAAGACATGGAGAAGCAGGAGGAGACTGTAGGAGGACAACAGTGGACTCAGTACATGCATTCAAGTTGTGGGAAAAATCAGTGATTCCCACATAGGAGATGACTCTCCCACATGAACTTCCCAAAGGAAAATCTTCATTCTTTCAAGTTATGGCTGTATTTGTTTGAATCACACTAAGTTAAAATCTTTCTATAATATGAAAAGTTAAATGAGTATATAAAGCAACCTATCGCAGAACCATTATTCATGAGAAAATGAACTGAGAAGGGTAAATACTGGTCATCACATTTACTACCTTCAAAACCCACACAGATTAGTCCTGAGCTTAGCACCAAACAAGTATAGCCTATAGGGAAGAAAAAATTGGGGCAATGATAAAAGTATTGTTTAAAAATTTCCAGACTGCTAACATTCATGAGAACAACTAAAGTTCTATTGAGATTTCCCAGGGTAGGAATAGTGAGATAAACACGCTGAATGGTCAGATGTGATTAAGATATGAGCGCGGGTACTTTTCCATTTCAGCACCAAGAGTTCATACTGATTTCTGATGAACAGTAATACCTGGTAATCCACAATTTCGTGAACCAGGAACCACAGTAATTGGCTATTTGGAATATCTAAAATAATCCCCGCAAACCCCAGTGATTCCTCCTAAATGAGTGGACTCAAAAGCAGAAAATGGACAACTGAGAGAATTTCTTATCCTGTGAGTGTTTCATTAGCCCAGATGTGCTTAAGAAGTGAAAGAGAAAGATTGAGTCTAAAGCTAATCCTAAAGGAACTGATTGCATAATAAACTGAGTAAAATTGCATAATTTCTGAGTAAAATAGTTACTGCACTATTATAAACTTAATAAATCTGACTAATGTACAGAATAAATCCACTTTTCAAAAAAATACACCATCAAATAACCAATAAGAAAATAGATTATCTTTATCATGGCACCAAAAATATTTTCCTGCATTCTTGAATGTTAGATATTTTCAAGTCAGTGAGCATTTGGGTCAAAATTATCCATAGACAATTCTGTGCCAAAGTCATTCTAATAAGACAATATTTGCAAATAAAATTAAAATGTAGGTTCTGTAATATCTTCAAAAAAATCATTCAGGGAGCCTGTACAAAAATCTATTTCTGGGCCTTTCCCAAAACTTAGTCAAAACTATCACGTGCACTGTAATCTCCCCTCAGGGTGCTTCTGAGTTGCAGAAATGCTGCAATGGTGTTTCAGCTATGATAACTTCCGCTTATCCTTTGGAGAAAAAAATTCTGTATCCATGTGTGTGTGTAAGCGCATGTGCATGTACTTGTTCTCTAAAATAAAGTGCATAATTTTTTTGCCAAGAAGTCATTTTAATATTAACTAACTTTTCTAAAGCTTGATAAGTGATGATATTTTAAGCACAAAGTTCCTACAGGCAGGCACAGTTTCTGGCTTGCACACCACCCTATTTCCAATCCCTATAAAATTTCTGGCATGTGGTCAGTAATGCATAAGTAGTTGGGGGTAAACGTGGATGCAGTACTTGTTAACATTTGAGCTATTTAACAGTGAAATTAGAGTTGCACTGAAATTCTGATACAGCAGAATCTAGGAACCCAATGCCCACTGTAATCCAGGCCAGTTTCCTGAATGATCAGTCTTGTACTCTTGGTTTTCCTCAATCTGAGCACATGAGTCCTGCGCAGTGGTTGGAAAAATACGTAACTGAGGTTTTCTATAAGGTCTCAGATTTCCTACCTGAGTCTGCTAATAGTACAATCAATTCGTGTCTTCATTTATTCTTGTGCAAAATTGATTGTCATGGAGTCTCAAGGATTAGTGCCTCCCTGGCTGGCAAGATGACAGAGAACCCCAAATTTCCTCCCTTTGGAACAGTAAGGTTCTGCAGGGAGCAGTTTCAGACTGTGTCGATCATGATTAGGAGCAGAAGGTAATTTGATATTGGAGAATCAACAGATGTGGGACATACTGTGACTTTAAAAATAAATTACCAAGGACTATGATTAAAGAATTAAAGCCTAAATTTTTATACTGGTCAAAAAATATTTTACAGACCAATAGAATACTCAAATTTGTTTTTCAACATCAATGAATTTTCCACCGCAGCTCTCTAATACATTGGCATGTCGGATGAACAATCGTGTACTTAGCAGTCTGCTCCAGGCGTTCTTAGCATCATGGGTAAGAACACTGCCAAGAAAGTGTCCTGCCTTCATTTTGCGGGTGAGCTCAGGGTCTGCAAAGTAGAGCCTTCAGGACATCCCACCATGCCTGTCTTTGTATTGCCATGATCTAGGAATGACTCTCACATTTTAAAATGGTGGAAATGAATCAAAAGAGGGCTAGTATTTCATGACATATGAGAATCACAAGAAATTTAAATTTCTGTATGCATGGGGCGACAATGAGGCAAAGTGCCATTTGATTTACTGCCTGTGGTTTTCTGCGATGACGACATAGCTGAAGAGTTGCAACAGAGACTGCGTGGTCCCTGGAGCCAAAAAAATGTTTGGTATCTGGCATTTTACAGAAGGAGGTTAAGGGACAGATACCTAAATAATTACACCACAGTTTGATATGTCCACAGAAACAAAAACCAGTTAGTAAGTATTCAACGAGATTCTACTTCAGTTTCACAAAATGAAAAGATTATGGCACACCTGTACACTTTTTTAAAATTCCTGATTTTTCTTACTTGAAACTGATTATTTTCACTTATTCTTGATAACCAAGGACCATCACTAACTCTATTAGGTGATGTTTGCTAGGACCTGATAGGGTTCATCATCTGTGTTAATTATTGATACGATGATTAACCAGCAAATGGGTGTTTATAATCCCCAAGTAAATAGTGAAGCAGAATATCAACATGGTTGCACACTTTGTGTACAATTGACTATAACAAGACAGACATTAAATGATAAAAATATACAAATAGTTTATTTATAGGACAAAATTAACTTTGTGATACTGACTTCTAGGTAATGTAGTGTTTCAGAGTGTAGTGTTAAAGCAGCCAAGGAGGGATCTCATTCTGTTCCTTAGCATCGGTGTGACTTTGGATATGTTCATTTCTTGTTTTGACCCTCATTTTTTTCTTAGTAGATGGGGCATAAAATTTTTCAACATTCAAATTTATCATAAGGATGAGAAATACTTACATTAAACCTTTAGCAGCATGGCTGGAGTGGTGGCCTGGTGGTTGCGGTGCTTGCCTGGCATGCACAAGGACACGTGTTCAAATCCCAGCACCATAAACACGAGGTGCTGGAGCAATGAAAGTCACATGAAGAACTAAATAAAATTAATTCTATCTTTCTCTCTCTTTAACTGTCCCTCTCTCTTAAAAAAAAAAGGAAGAAAGAAAAAAAAGCTTTAGCAGAGGGCTGACCCATGGAAGGTCCTTGATATTTTTCAGAGAGTGATAAAAACAAGTCCATTGTAAATATAGAAAAAACTGTACTCTTAGAAAATGACCCAGTCAACCTGCTGGAAATTCAGCATCTAACTTTAGTATTTTTTATGTATAATAAAAAAATTTCAAGCTTTCCTCCAGGGAGTATAAGAAAAAATCTAATTTGCTCTAAAACTACCATATAGCTCTAAAAATGTCAATGGATAAAACAATAAGTCCTTCATTAAAATTAAAAGTTAAATAATCCTTATTTTGTGAAAGAACTTATTAAGAGAACTTTTACTTGAATCCAAGAAAAATTCTTAAAACTTTGTAATGAACACAATCTCTCTACTTTTTCCTGTTTGGTCCCTGTGAATGAATTACAGCTATTGATTTCTAGCTTGTTTCCCTATCTCATGTCCCTGAACATTTAGATCCATCTTGTAAATTACTGTTAAATTAGATTTTTTCCAAGAGCCTATCTGATTATACGACTACTCTACTCAAGAATGTCCATGGGTTTTATTTTGTTTCCTATATTCAGTTAATTTCTCTATCACTTTCAGGAACTTTCTCTTTGCAACTTAATTTATACATTCCATCTTCTTTAACATTATTTGACTCACTCCCTCTCTCTCAGCCATTGAGCTCTTTTCTCTTAACCATTTCTTCCACGTATCATTTTCTCTTTGGTAACCAAGTAGTCTCCCCTGCCGTTTTCCTCCTGGACATTTCCACTACCATCCTTTTTTTCTCAAGGTATTTCCTCAGCCTCCCCCTCCACAACACAATTCTACTGAATTTGGTCTTTTTACCATGTTTTTCCTCAATCATTTCTCTCCTACTATTTCCAGTGATGCAGTCATAATGAGGAATGATCTTCATAGATTACCTAGCTATCAAAATAATATGAAAAAAATGAATGATTATATTATTTACTGTATCAAAATTAGTTTTGCATAGAAAACCTCCAATTCTTTTATGCTAACCATATCTTTAATAAATCACCACGTTTAGTTTACAAAGTAACAAATTTCACATCTGATTCATTGGGAGACCCACTAAGACTCAATGAGACATTTATAGGTAAAGTTATTGAAGGATCTTGTTTTTAATTTTAGGAAGGTGGGAGACAATTGGCAATATCTATTTTGAAAAACTGTCACAAAATAATTATTGTAGGTATACTTTATGGCTTGAATGTTGGGTACACAGGTACTCATTTATTTTTCTGTCTGAAGTGGATCCAGGAGTGGCCTGATATAGTTCCTCTTTATTTCTTCTTCCTTTAAACATTAAATGGCTTTTTATTTATACATATCCTCAAATGATTCATTTTTGTAAGAAAATATCTATCTTGTCTTCCATTCTGGTTAATATAAGAGTAAATAGACTTATTAACAAAAGAATTTGTGCATTCTGATTATTGTCAAAAATACAATCTGTCTGTGTTGGCTGGTGTTATTAAAAAGCACATGCATTTGAAATTCCAGAAGAAAACAAGATAATTAGATGCCTTCAAATATTCTAAATTATTTTCCACATAAATGTTAACAGAAATCTATACATGTGGGTAATGTTTATTTTGGTTTTTAATGAAATTATACTTAATATTATTTCTTTGCTTATATTGATGCATAAGAAACAGCACACTGTTTACTGACAGGAAAATCAAATGTATAATGTGTTGTACGTGTTATGATTTAGACATAAGGTGTCCTCCAAAAACTTCTGTTGACACAGGAATATTCAGAGGTAAAATGATTAGATTACAAGAGCTGAGTCCTAATTGGTCCCTCCTAGGTTGAACCAACTGAGTTGGTGGTAACTGTAGGCTTGTGAACTGAGGAACTTTCCTCTACCAGGCCATTTTCCCATGATGCTTTGTCTCACCTTGGACCCACAACAATGCAGTTGTCCATCGATGGACTGAGACCTCTGATACCATGCACCTCCAATAAATTTCACCTCCTCTAAATTGTTATGTTTGGATATTTGAGTCACAGTAACACAAAAGCTGATTAAAACAATACTAATACATCAAAACACCACCCAGCATTTCAACAAGTATAAAGCAGCAAGTTATCAGGCAAAGGTGAACAGATGGCCTCAAAATGATTGGTAATCCCTTAATACTTTGACACAGTTTCTCAGTAGCTTTATACCTTTCATATGTCATACTTAGAAAACATGTATGTGTATATTTGTTTATCTATGTAGTATCTTATAATAAACAGGAAAACTACTGCTCGGTGAGCTGCTGTTACACTGAGAGGAGGGGTACTCTGGGGACACCAGCCTGTATTATTCCACATCTGCTTCCTCACAGGCCCTCAGAATCAGAAGTTACTGCTTCTACTAAGCAACTTGTTTGGTTTAAACTTTTGAACTCTTAGAATGAAACCTATCCTTTGTTCTAGTCAGAAAAGGAAGCTCAGAACCAAATCTGTGGTCCCTCATCTCAACTGAGGTGGCCTTTGCCCTACTGACCTTGACCTTGCTTGAACACCAGTGCCACCTGCCTTGCCTTCCCAGCAGTCCTGAATCTCGGCATTGCCAAATGCTCAGTCTTCTGGAAACATGGCAAGTCCTCTCCTGGTCTCCATCCTTGTACACCATCTTCTTCACCCTCTTCCTCTCCCTCCTCGTCTCCATAGGTTAATTGGGTGTGGTTCTAAGAAGTTCTAGATTTGTTGACAGAGAACCCGAGAGACTACCAACAGCTCCCAGGGCTTGCTCTGCTCTGGGCACGACCTCGTCCTCATTGTGTGGCCTTGCTGGGTCTCCATGTCTTTATCTGTAAAGTGGGAAGAATTACATAGTCTCGTCTTCATGTGGTTTCATGTGCCTTCTTCATTCATGTGCTTCATTAACCGAGGTAATTCAGGTAATGCTCCTAGTACACTGTGTGGCCTCTCAAAAACTCTCCGAATTAATAGCTATTCTGTGCACTCTGCTGCTTTGGATCAGAACACCATTATTTCTCATCTACGCTGAACAGTAAATTCTCAGGACCTACTTAAACTGCTATCGTTATAGCATTTCAATATCTTTTGTTTTTTCTACAAAATTTTTCTAATTTCCAACTTGGTTATGCCATTTCTTTGTTTATGACCCTGCAAGCTTCCCTTGTCTTCTTTAGGGCACACCAGGACTTTCCTGGGGGACCTCCCTGCAATTCCCCATCAAACACATCCTACATTCCTAATTTCATAGACCATTTTTCATGCCTGATCTCAAGTTTGAGCACCACGGATTAAACATGCAGAGTCACACAACTTTCCCACTTGACAGTGGCGCATGCCATCTTTCCTCCTGAGTACCCTCATGTCCTCTCTCAAATCCCTCCCCAACACCACCAAAATGCTTTCCACTCTGCTGGCCCCCAGCACCAGCTAAGTACTACTGGCCTAGCCTTCCTCGCACTGCTGTCCCTAACTGTGAACATTTCATCTGTCCTGCAGTAATCTTATTTTATTTGTATTTCAAATGCTCAGGGCATTTTAAGCCTGCACATCCATGTTGGCTGAAGGAATACATTCAAAGGCACAATATAATTATAAAAAGTGTATGTATTTGCAGCACTTTAATTCTCTCAGTCCATTAGAGTAAATGCTGACAAAATTGTAATAATGTAATTTGAGCATTTTGAATACACTAGAAGCCCAATGTATTCGTATTAGACTAATGTCACCATTACACTCCATCTAATAACATTATCTGCCCTCTCACTTCTCTGGGCAACCTAATATCAGTGTGGAGAATATGTGATGTGTTGCATTTGGAGAAAACAATTTTTAAAGCAGGGTAAAATGTAGGAGTGGCTTTGATCCAAGTGGACAAAGGAACGTTCTAGAAAAGAGTGCCATCCCAGAGTTGGGCCCTGATTCCTTTTGCCAGCTTACACTAGGACACGTGACTTTGGGGATCCTGAAATGATTTATGTGACTCTGCTCTCTGTGAGCTGAAGGTTGACAGAAACTTCCCAAAGAGTTGCCTAGAATTGAGAAGTGGCAAGGAACCACGACAGAATGCTATTGAACTAATAAAAATGATTGAAACCACTCACAGATGTTCGAAAGATGTCACCAGTCATAAAATGTCACTGACTAACAAAGCAGATATAGTACACAAAATTATTCATGTTATGATTTAAATTTAATTTTAAAGCATTCTGTATCGTTTTAACTAATACTAAGTTGCTTTTTTTTATTATTATTACTATGATTATTATTATTATTTGAGGAATGAATAGTCAGTATAAATATAGCAACTACTATATTCCATTCTTTCTAGAAACCCAAGAGGAAGGCATATCCGGTAAAAACAGCAGGACTGGGTAGAACTGAGGAATCAGGACTCTGAACCAAAAGACGGAGAGCCTTCCCCTGCCATCTCTGTGGGAGGGATGTTCTCTACAGCTGTTAGGAATAGGACTGGTAGCTTATTGATTCATTTAGCCCCACATGGATAGCACAGAACTGGTAATTTGCCAAGAGGGTAGAGAAAGGTTCAATTCCATGGCAGGTTTGTGCATGTGTGTATGTTTGAATTGTACATTATTTTGTTGGGGAGGAAAATAAGAGCAAAGTATTTTGGTTCATTAAAAATATCCACAATATTAACAAATAAGTGGATGCAGCCTTTTTTCAGTGTTGTAAATGAAGAGAACACTCTTCTGGTTCTGTGGAAAGGGCTCTGTCTTCGTTTGTCCACCTGATTTTGCTTCCTAAGTAAATATGCTGGTGAAGATAACTCAGAGAGTTATGTAGGTAGCAGAGCCTTCAATGGAAGCTTTGTTCCAGTGTGACATGAATACTATGGCCTTATTTGATCTTGGTGGGACTGAGTAACCCTCTGAGAGTGGCACTTTCCCTGGGTCATTATAAACTATTATTCTAAACTGTAAAATCATGGGTAGCCTTGACAAGGTGAGGTTTTCAATTTAGTACTATGCGACCTAATCCAGAGAAAAGAGGTGCTATTTCCTATGGAGTTAAGAATGAATGAAGGTATTCTTACACACACAGGTCCAAACACATGAAAAAAATGAGATAATTGTGATTTTTGCTCTATCTCTAGATATATGTTACAATAAAAGAGTGATGCAGATATAAACATATTTAAATATAAATGTCTTACAAATAAGTACAGTGTTTCTAGAAGATTTCTAGGTACAGTGGAAATATGAGAAAAAATTAATGCCACATCATGATTTGTATAAATTGATAAGAAAACATCGGCACTATAGTCTGATCCACCTATGTTGAGGAGGCGGTGCCTGGCATGTTGGGATTTTGTGATGTGGATGTAAAAGTTTTAAATGTCATATGACATTTAAGGGCCTAGTGATGGGGTCCCCATCCTCTAAACTATGAGGGAACCTTAGGACACCCTCAGATGTGAGTCCTGCTTGCCGTCTTGCCGGGGGCTGCAGGTCCTGCTCTGTCTGATTCAAGAGCGTGGATGCCCACAGGTTTGCTCAGGTACAAAGCAATAACTCAGGAAATCTAAACCAGGCTGAGTGGCTCCCAGCGGGTATGTCCTACAAAGATGGCAGAGTTGAGCCGTTGTATTTTTCTGCTGTTTACAGAACACTTATCTCTGCCACATTACATTAAGTCCATCATCTATAAACTTGTTTTGCTAACCACAGATGTCTGTAGACTAGGTTCCTGCGGGGGATGGCCGATGTATCTTCCACATGCTTTTGACAAGCAGCTAACTAAATAAGTGGCTAGTTTCATTTTAATTAAGAATTATGATTCAATAACTGAACAATCTCAAAAAAATAACTTAAAGATTCAGAAAACACTTCAGTTTAAAAAAACATATATTTTATGTACTGGAGGAAGAAGGAGAGAATTATTTATTTAAATCTGGTTGTCAACAGAATTTAAATAGTCACAGTTAAGGCAATGGAACTTTTAAGTCCCTCAAAAAGGAAAAATTTGACAAATGGTTTCATATTATTCCATGGTCTTTGTATTTGGTTAGCTATTAACATTTATTTAAAAAATTAATAAATTCATTAAGAAATATAATTCATATTAGGAAATGATTATTAATTTGAATGACTTTTGAAATTCACTCTAACAGATGTACAATTCATGTTAGACTAGCTAACAAAGATCCAATTATGTGTATATGCCATTGCATAAAAAATTGGTTAGGTATATAAAATGTTTCCAAGAGGAGAATATGCAAGAATCATTGTCTGTATTATGGTTGTCTTAAGTTAAATGTCACAGACATTGAAGATGTCTTTAGCTCTAAGTTAGTCATTAAATCAAGAAAAGAAGCTGAATGTTTTTAGCTTTAAATGACATGATAAATTTATGTTTTTAAATTTAAATGACATGACAAATTCAATCAGTTAAGTACATATTGCTGAAACCTGTTGACTAGATATACTAGCGCTTTTGTTCTTTATACTCTCAGTGAGGTCCTCTTAATTTGATCTTTATTATTTTCAAAGACCATTCACTATGATTTTATTTAATTTTATAATTTTATTTGATTTTTTTCATTTTTAAATGTAGTCTGATAAC